>JABUQX010065204.1:0-2500 GCA_015478945.1 Trachelipus rathkii
TTATTGTACTTCCGTTCAATTTCAGTGGGTGTTTAGCCGTTTTCGCACATTTATCGTGAAACGCTTTTCGCGTTTTCGTGCGCCGCTTCACCCTGATAAATCCATAAAACCTAAAGTATAATTTATTCTTCTTCTCCCTCATTTTTCTCAATCATTTTGTTTTAATGTAAAGATTTGATCCACACATCCTCTGCAACTCCTAAACGCACCTTTGTTCTTCACCAATCGGTCCCTCCAGTCCTCGACGCATCTTTCCTGATCCATCTACCTTCCACCTAACCTCCTTATTCCACTACTCCACTACCATTTTAATACTCCAATCATAAGAACTATACCTCCTTTATTACAACTTCCAAATCCAATCCAATCACCATCTCACCCTCCGCTCTTGATCCATTTCACCTATTATTTCATCTATACCAGATTTACCATTCTTCCTTTCTCACCTCTACCCATTCCTCCTCCTTACTAATAACCTCATCCCCAAAATACCTATTCCTTCTTCATCAAAACCACATACATTCACCTAACACCTCATCATTACTGTTAATATTGTGCAGATTTTCGGAAGTGTTCTTTCCACTATCCCCTCTCACCATTTCATTAGTTACAAAAGCACCATCCATATTCATTATTCTAAACAGATTCCCCTTATTCTCATTCTTAACCTTTCGCGCTTCATCCAAAGGCTTCCTATTCCCTTGTATGTCATCATTCATCTCCTTCCAGGCTGTTCATTTACCTCTTGTTTTCTCCTACGTATGCACCTTTTAGTATTTCTTTCCTCCTTATATAATTCAAGCATCTTTCTTTGAAACTTCATCATGGCTTTTAATACGTTCAACCACCTTCTTTTTTTTACCTTCAACCGCTTTCATCACCTCTTCATTTCCACCATTCGCTGTTAACGTTCTTTCCACTATTCCTTCATTCCATTCCATTCCATTTTCTTCCTTGTCCACCCTTCCTCCATTCCTTTCATGCCTTCCTCTCCATTCCATTTCCATTCCTGTGATCCATGTCCATTCCACTATTCTTTATCCACATATACTTCTTTCTCCTTCTTCTTTAAAATCCATCCTTCTTCCTACCAACTCCCTAGTATACTTATGAATACTCTTGTTTAAGAAAGTATTCCTTCACACATACCCTCTCTCCTTCACAAGAAATCCAATCACAGCTTCCTACCATTCTCATTTTCTCCCTACACTCCAGTTATACCATCGCTTTTTTGATCACCTATCCAGCCATTTTGGATCCCACTAACCACTATCAATCTAAAATCCTACTCCACCCCTATCAGAACTTGCATCATTCAGATATCCCAAAAAAAAAATCTTACTCTCTTCAACGTTTCCCTCAGATGGACCATGCGTCACAGCCACATACCTTGACTTTTCAGGCTTAATTTAACCATTAAATTCCTGGACTCACCAGAATCTACCATAACTTTTCTAGATCCTCATCTAAGTGCAACTCCTTCTCTCTCTCTCTCATTCTCTTCCACACCAGCATGATTTCGCATCACACCACTTAATTTCACCTTTTTTTCCTTTCATCTGTTTCAGTCACGGCGAGCAAATCAAATTTGCCCTTTCTCAATTACATCCATCACCTCTCCTCTTCTCCTCAACATTTATTCCTCCTGACATTCCATGTACCCATCCTGATTCATACAATTCGCCGAAAATTAGAGGTCGTTTACGGCGATCTGACCATCTCGGGCGGCCACATCAAGCATTCCTATATATATATGCTCCTGCTCACTCATATGCTCATATATATGCTCACTCACTCCTGCTCCTCCTCCTCCTCCACCACCCACCACAAACCACATTTATAGATAATATCTGTGTCTGTAAAACAAAACAAAATTCTTGTAAGGTAAAGTAGATAGGAAATCTCGATGTATATTTGACTTGTATATGTATCTGTAGAATATATTCTGAGAAAAAAACCAGTAAATTTGTGTTTTTAATTAGGATTGTGGAGTTACATGTTTTACCAATTATAATTATAAATTTAAGCAAATATGCTCTAATTTGGACATTTTGGTTCCAATTCCTACAAGGTGGAAGCCCTGAGTTTGTGTTCAAATTTTTATGGGTTTTCCATATTTTTATTTTATATTCTGGATTTTGATATTCATAATATTTACCTTCATCAATGTTTCTTCTCAGCTTTCAGTAACATTTTTATCATTAATTATTTAATCAGAATTTAGAAATGCCACGATGCAAAAGTCGTATGACTTCAATACTTTTAAGGAAATAAAAAAAGGTAGCAAAAGGCCCTCACGCATGAAATATATTTTTGTTTGTGTGGAGCGTTTGCAGAACTAGTATTTATTGTATGATCTGGGAACTAGGAAATTCTGAAAGTTTGCCAACTGAGATGATTATGCAAAGGCAGCTAAGCTTAAGAGTCCTGTTACCGCCCCTGCTCCTACACCACTGTCATTCTCACACGTTACTTCATTACGACTGAGATATCAGACTTT
>JABUQX010065204.1:7500-30000 GCA_015478945.1 Trachelipus rathkii
CTGCTCTTCTTTCATTCCACCACTCCCTTCCTTCATCTATTCTCTCATTCCACCACCTTTCACTAATACGTTCATTCCCTCATTTTATCAATTCTTCTCACACCTAACGCCCCTAAGATTGTCCATCTGAACATTGTACTTAGATCTACCTCTTATTCCAGACCATGATCTCCACTACTATACATTAATACAGGTAACAACATACCCTGCCAAGACCTAGCGCCTCAAGACAGTCCCTTCCATCACCAACGATTTAATTGTTCCGGCCACCATCTGCCATTCACAACTTTCACCACTGCACTTGCGTCATTCGTTTCACAATCCATCATATATCCTAATTATTTAGAGCTCAGTGCCCGACAGTTGCTCCACCAGCCAACCCATAACTTCACCACTGAGGACTGTCCTCACTCCACAGCCCTTCCTCTTATCTACGCTTACTTTCAAACCCCACTCCTTTTACACACCTGGCAAATCTCTCTCTACTAATCCCGTCTCTCTTCAGATTCGTCCACACAACCAAAATCATCCGCACATAATAGGTGCGGGGACTGTCCTCTTTCCATTCTCAATCATTCTTGCTTCTGATGCCCCCCACCTCTGATTCTTTCATGGCTCCCATCCGTATAAAAAAAATTGAATAATAAGGCATAGCATCCTGCCTCATCCGCTATTAATGTTAAAACAATCACTTTCAACTCCATTTTATTCATTACACACGCTTCACTATCGTCATTAATACTTTATTCCATTCAGAGCCTACCACCAACACCATAATATATGTATATATATATATATATATATATATATATATATATATATATATATATATATATATATATATATATATATATATATATATATATATATATATATATATATATATATATATATATATATACTCTCTCTCTTTATATATATATATATGTAGTACTCATTATAACTGTAAAATTTTAATTTATATTCATTACTTATGCTACAAAATTTGCGCAGAGCAATTTTATAAATCAGAAAATGAAATATAAACCCCGTCTGTTGAGATACTAGAGCAATTATTAAGAATCAGAAAAAAATCTCAAGATACTCTCTCAGAACTCCTCAAACTTCAAACACTTTCTACTGAAGGAGAGGTAAATTTCAAGGAAAAGGCTGCGACTCCAATTTCAATCACAAATTTATTTTCACTAAAACTGAAGAGTCGGAGGCAAGGGTGGAAAACGCGCTGGAACAGTCTGTGACTACTAATTCGTCTACGAAGAAGAGTATCTCAACGGAAGGGACTTTTATTTAACTTTACTTTTCATTGAATAAATCGTCTTCTATTTTTGGATTTTTAAAATTCCAAGTAACCTTGAGTTACTTTGTTAAAAGATAATTGAAGGTTCCATCCTTCCTTTCCGTCTCCTTTCCTTCCATTCATTCCTCCTGTATATAAGAGACAGGCTCCCTCCGTCCCTCTCTCTCTCTCCCTCTCCTCTCTCTCTCTCACTCTCCTCTTTCTCCTCCTCCTCCTCCTCCTCTCCTCTCTCTCTTTCTCTCCTCTCCTCCTCTCTTTCTCATATGTATGTATGTATGTAATATGTATGTATGTATGTATGTGTATGTATATATGTATATATATATATATATATATATATATATATATATATATATATATATATATATATATATATATATATATATATATATATATATATATATATATATATATATATATATATATATATATATATGTATATATATATATATATATATATATATATATATATATATATATATATAAATAAATATATATATATAGAGATGTAGGTGCCTTTAGGGTGTATATGAGGGTATGTTGTTACCTGTGTTGTATATTGTGAGACTATGGTCTGGAGACCAAAAGTATAGTCTAAGTTCAATGTTCAAATGAATTTTAATCTTAAAAGCATGCAAATGAGAAAAATGACATAAAATAAAAGAATGAGCTGTCAACCAAAACTGTGTGTGAAAAGATAACAGAGAATAAATGAGAATGTTGAATGAATTGGCGTACCGCAAGAGTACTTTTTCAGTGTCGACTAGTAATTAAGCTTGAATAATATGTGCTTTGAGACTTCCCCGGCTTTGAGCACCAGGAGAGACCAAGCTAAAAAAAAAGATAGTTGAAATGTAAACTGAAATGTTTGAAGGGAAAATGTGAGAGTTTAACGAGCAATAATTAGCAATAAGGAGTGAATGGCGGGTTTTGTGAGAAACATGAATATTACCTAGGCAAAGATAATTTCATTCTGTGAGGTCAAATCTCATTAGAAAGCAAAGAGATGTCGTTAATTCGGATGTAAAGGGACTAAAGTCTTGAGTATTGCGCTAGGGTCTTATGAGGGTATGTTGTTACCTGTGTTATTGTATGGCAGAGAGAGTGAGACTATGGTCTGGAATAAAAATATAAATCAAAGGATTCGTCGTTTTAAAGGCGATAAAGTGGCAAAGAAAAATGTCACGTAAAGAATAAACTGTAAAACTATGTAACAAAGAAAATCGTTAGATCTCGGCGAATAAATAATCAGTTGGTCCGCAGATAAATTAGCAATTAAAAGAACCAACAAACTCGAGGCTCGCGTCGTTAAGTCAAGCAAATTTGAAAAATAAATTCGCAAAACAATAAAGGTAGATGGCGGGTTTGTGAGAGGTATGGTTCAGCCTGGAGCCAAGGATAGACTCCCGACACCCACGATTTACCATGAGAGTGAGGATACGTCACCCGGAGGTCCCCGTGAAGCTCTAAGGTAAATTTTCACCGGCTACTCGACGAAGTTCTTACTAATTATTATTAATTTTGAGGGGGGCGGTAAGGCTGGGCTTTCTTTTGACTTTGTCATATTCTTATACTACTTTTCTTTTCCCGATGCATGTTACTACCAGTCTTGGGGAGAAAAAAGGAAGATGAAGAATATATATATACCATTATATATATATATATATATATATATATATATATATATATATATATATATATATATATATATATATATATGCTCATATATATATATATATATATATATATATATATATATATATATATATATATATATATATATATATATATAAATATATATATATATATATATATATATATATATATATATAATCTCTAGGTAAAAAAAAAAATCTTATTTGTAATATTGTGATTTGTTAATGAAGTGGTTTGCAGACTGTCAATATCAACAGCAAATTGACTACAAATTTCATCAAGAACGGAGTGTGAGGGAGCTGTTAACATAAGTCGACAATTTTTTTTATGAATGCTGCAACTATATATTCAGGTAAATATCTGTCCAAAAAACAAAAAAAGAATAGATTATTTAAAACTTTAAATATTTATAGTTTATCATTAATTTTCTATAAAAAATCTAAGCGAAAGTATAAATAAAAGTATAGAAGATGTATTATTATATTATTATTATTATTATTCATTATTATTATTAATTATTAATTGTCATTATTACTATTATTATTAATTATTCTAATTATTATTATTATTATTTTTTACTTATTGTTATTAATTACTCGTCGGAGCTCACAGGACAACACTGTGTTGCAAATTAGTAGTACCATTTCAAGATAATAGGGAAATTATTATTCTATATTATAATTAATTGGTATATTGAAATTGTAAAATATTTGGACTATGTAAATAATCGTAATTTTTCTTTTCTGAATAAAGATTGTTCTGATTCTGTTATTACGAACCGTTTAACCTTTCCTCATTTCCAAAAATTCATATAAAATGTTCCTTTTTATTAATTGCTACTTTATTTTCCTCTAAGAAAAGAGATTCCATTTTGATTGCCAGAAAAACTGCTTTGCTTGCCTCTTCTTGGATGCGATCCTCTACTTTTTTTGACTAAAATTTCATCTTTTTAATTCAAATGATCAATGATTCTTTCAAAACTTCGAATAACACTGTCTTCAATTTTGATTCCTTAATTCTTCCATATTCCCCTTCACCGATTACTTTTTCATTTTACTGTCAAATCCTTACTTTGATTTTTCGCCACACAACATAAATCCTTACATTTCCCCATAGCACAAGACACATCATTTCCTCTTTCATGAACACTGTTCAGTTTTAATTATCCATTAACGCCAGTTTTTCATTCTTTAATCTTTCAGATTGTCAGCATTTTTCTTTTTTTTTATTCTATCAGTTTCTATAAGGTTTCAATCATTTTTCCAATACTGTAATTTCTTTCTAGGGTTAAAATTTTAAAATATAACTTCTAATAACACATTTCTTATGAATACCCTCACTCTTTCTTGTTTACATAAGCGTCTTCTTAACTCATCAAAACCTTCAATTATTTGTCACATAAACGGTGAAGTTAGAAACATAATGCACGATATTGTTTCGATATTAATCCACATTAGGTCGAAAAAGTACTTCAACAATTAAATTTATAAATTACATTTTAATAAAAAATTTATTATTAATTTTGAAAACCTTGCTTTTGGTACTTTGGCATGAAAAATGGATGGTTGAAGAAGTGCGTAAACTTTCCCATAAAAATCTGGATATTCTCTGTAAATAAAAGAAATAATCACAAAAGGTCATGATTTTAATAACCACTAAATTCTTATATATATATATATATATATATATATTATATATATATACTATATAATATATATATATATATAATATATATATATATATATCTTATATATATATATATATATATATAATATATCTATATATATATATATATAATATATATATATATATATATATATATATATAATATATATCTATATTATATTATATATTATAGTGCTAAAATATCAGTAACTTATATTAAATGTCTTCAGTTAATACACAAACAACTCCATGCATGGCTAATTATTGCTCAACAAATCCACTAACATGGAATAATGCCTTGATTAGATTCACATATACCTGTTTGCAGATCCATTCTTGGTTTCTTAAAACCTAACTAACTTTAGTGAAAACTAAAAACACACACACATACCTTGCATGTAAGCACTCATGAAGAAGTCAGTGAGTCTTACTGGGCTTTCTAAATGCATCATGAACTTTCTCTGGAGAGAATCGTGAGGCAGCGTTTATAGATATCAAAGAAGGTTCATTTTCAAATATTGCTTCCCAAATCGAATTGAAATATATCTTTCCTTTTGCTATTGGGAATTCAAATCTGTCTTCCTTTGTCAAACTTCCATCCATATCAGCCGAATCATCTCCTAGAATAAGAGTAAAGATATTTTTTATGTAAACCAAATGTATTACGGAACTCCATACTAGGCCTAGAAAAATAAGTTATATAATGTCTAATATCAGAGCTGACATTAGTTTTTAGTTTTAGCTGTTATTTTCAACAATGTGAGAGATATTTTTAAAAACTATTAATATGCAATAACGACAACTATATAATGTTTTATTAATAGAGACTAGTTGCATTTTATTCAAGATTTGCACTGATATACCTTTTAAATATTTGAAATAAATGAATGAAAAAAATTAATTTTGAAATTTAACTACAAATGAATGTATCTTTAATTGGTATTGACTAGAGGATAATAACTATACATTCCCTAATTAAAATTACTAAATAAAATACTTTTTAGTAAAGAATGAAAAAATTCTTTCCTCTTTGGTTATATAAATCTGCTACCAAATATTTAGAATTTCCATTATTTTATATAGTATGTAATAAACTACAAAAATAATTTGTAACATTGGATTGAAGTCAGTCAGTAAATGCATCATCATATTTTCCCATTTTATTTCAGCATTAATTAAATAGAACTATCTGGCTGTCTTAGATATCTATATACTTACAAGTTTTTGAGCTTTTCTGACCCAAGTCTAAATACTCAAAACTTTGACTAAACACGACCAAGAGTAGGAGAATTGTCTTTCTTGATCTAGAACAGCAAAATTTGCAGATTGGAAAAGGATCCCGTGACATGTAGTAGCTGTGAGTGATATTGGTGTGACCAATGCGGAGGCGTGCAAGTATCACCTCGTGCAAGCGCTTTCTTCGGTGAGAGGAAGACCACTCACCAAATATTCGGCTTTATATTTCTAGAAAGCATTTCGCCCTGCCTAAGCAACTCCTGCCAATAATCCAGGAAGCCTTGTCGAGAGGCCAGGATAATAATGCAGTTTGATGAGAGGGAACCTTGGTCGGAATGGCATCAAGGAAGGTACACTAGAAACAGCTCTGGAAAGAAGAGGAGGCCATTTTGGCCTCTCTCTCTCAGCGATTTCGTTGCCAGTACCCCCTACGTGAGAGGGTCCAACCATTGTAGATTTGTTTCTTAAGAGAGTGGAGTAGCCGAGAAATTGTTGTACAGCGGATGTCATTGTGTTTTTAGAATAGGGCTCTTTTAAGCGCTAGGAGGACGCTGTGCGAATCTGAATAAATGACATAAGAGTGATCTTGGTTAACGAATAAAATTCGAGAGAGGGCAATCATTATAGCCATTAATTTCTGCCGTAAAATTAAGCATGAGGGAATAGGGAATGGCAGAGGTTGCCGGGTCAGGAAAGACCGCAGACACACCCACACTATTGCCTGTTTTAGATCCGTCAGTAAAAACTGGAGTTTAATCCACCGTGAACTGCGGAATGAGATAGGAATGATGTCTTTAATAAGGCATTGGGATGGCTAGATTTGGAGAGAAGTCATGAACGGGCAAATGGTGGGACCAGGGAATAGACCGAAGGTGTATACCACCTTCATCATCAAGAGAACGGCAGACCTTTTTGCAAAGGGGATGTTGAGAATGTTAAGGATTTTATAAGCTGTATTTGCAAATGGCCAGTAAGGAGGATTCTGAGGCATCTCTCGCAGAATCAATGTCTGGCCAGTCCGGTATTTGGGGTTTGAAAGCGAGATAAAGTTGTGCATATATGCATTCTTCGAAAGAGAGTGGCATCACATCGGATAAAACTTCACGGCTCACACGCGGGGACGATCGGAAGGCTCCAGTGGAGATACGAATAGTCTCATTTTGGATGGGATTTAACAGGTGTAGTAGGGTTGGGGAGGCCTGACCATTTATACTACGCCAGCCATAATCAAACTTCGATCGAAATATGTCTGTGTGAGACGCAAAAGGGATTTGCATCAGCACCCCAAGATTTTGCGGCGATATGGCGTTAATAGGTAAGCACAAGATGAACAAAGTAATTTTAAGGAAGTTTAAAGTGTGGTGCGTATGTTAGGTGGTTATCTAGAATCAGGCCTAGGAATGACTTGTGAAGTTAAACGGGATGGTGAACCTTATATAGATTAGGTTTCGCGGGGAGGAGGTGGCAGGTTCCTCGACTCCCTTTTTTCTCCTAAATAAGTAACTGGCTTAAGTTTTAGGTGGTGAGAAATTGGAGTCAGGAGTTACCCCACTTCGTGAAATTTCTCAAATGCTAATTGAAGTTTGCCGTTCAGAAATGGCAGCCTGGCACGCGGCATAAGTCTTGGGAAAGAATGGTGGGTGAATGATGATGATAATTAACAATACACAGTTGGAGTTTTAGAGTCGTAAGTTTCTTTGCATTCTAATCAAGAGTAACAACGAACATTCTTCATAACTGGCAAGCAGGTAACATTGCTATATATATATAGATAGTATATATATATAGTATATATATATATATTATATATATATATATATATATATATATATATATTATATATATATATATATATATATATATATATATATATATATATTATATATATATATATATTATATATATATATAGTATATATATAATATAATATATATATATAATTTATATTTATATTCTATAATATATATATATATATATATATATATATATATATATGGGGGGGAGAAAGAATTTCCCACATCGTATGTCTGCGTGTCGTAGAATCGACTAAGGGGCGGTGGTAGTTGGGTTGGCTGCCTCTACCATCTATTTCTTGCCAGGAATGCTAATGCAGGCATCTCGGAGAAGGTCGTGATCGCGTAAGCGACCTTTAACTTTCGGCGAAATTGTATGATTCGTATGTACATGGAATGTCAGAGGATAAATGTTGAGGAGAAGAGAAGAGTGGTTGGATGTATTTAGAAAGGGCAAATTTGATTTGCTCGCTGTGACTGAAACAAAGATGAAAAGGAAAAGGTGAAAATTAGTGGTGGTGATGTGAAATGTGTGTGTGCTGTCGGTGTGAAAGAGAATGAGAGAGGAAGAAAGGAGTTGCAATTTTGATGAGTGACCTGTGGTATGAAGCTATGGTAGATTTTGTGTGCTTGAGTTCTAGAATTCTAATGGTTAAATTTAAGTTTGAAAGGTCAAGGTATGTGTGGTTGTGACGTATGGTCCATCTGAGGGAAACGTTGAGAGAGTACGATTTTTTGGGATAATCTGAATGATGTTTTAGATGGGGTGAGTAGGAGCTTCAGATTGATAGTTTTGGGGGACCTGAATGGTTGGATAGGTATCAAAAAAAGGATGGTATAACAGTGGTTTGGGGTGGCGGGAGAAAATGAGAATGGTAGGAAGGTTGATTGATTTCTGTGAAGAGAGAGGTATGTGTGTAAGTATACTTTCTTTAACACAAGAGTATCCATAAGTATACTAGAGTTGGGTGTAGGTAAGAGATGGTATCGAAGTGAAAGTATGATTGATTTGTGTTGGTGAAGAAGGAATGTTGAAAGTATGTGTTGGATGTTAAACTCAGTTTTAGGGGTTTAAGGAATGGGATTAATCGGATCATAATGTGTTCTAAATGTAAAAATTAAGTAGTGGGGGCTTGGATGGAGAGGAAGGTGATACGCAAGGAAGTAGTAAAATTAGAGTGAGAAGTTAAGTGTGCAAGATAATAAGGATAGTATGTAAGAGCGTTCGCTAGTAAAACGGTTGAATGTGAACAAGTTGATACTGAGCAAATCTGGGGGAAATGAAGGAAGCAATTGTTAGTAGTGCAGAGGAAGAAGTTGTGGATGTGCTAAAGTAGAAGTAAGAATTGTAACAGCGAATGGTGAATGAAGAGGTGATGAAGCGGTTAAAAGGTAAAGAAAGAAGCGTGGTTGAATGTACTAAAAGTAAATGATGGAGATTCAAAAGAAAGATGCTTGGAATTAATATAAGGAGGAAAAAAAGAAATACTAAAAGGTGTATACGTTGGAGCAAACAAGAGGTAAATGAACAGTTTGGAAGGAGGATGAATGAGGACATTCAAGTTACAAGGGAAGCTCTTCTGGAAGGAAGCGGAAAGGTTAAGAATGAGAATTAAGGGAAAAGCTGCTTAGAATAATGAATAGGGAATGGTGCTTTTGTACTGATGAACTGGATGTGAGGGAGTGTGGAAAGAACACGTTCGAACATCTGCACAATATTAACCGTAAATGATGAGGTGTTAGTGAATGTGTCTGGTTTTGATGGTGGCGAAGGAATAGGTATTTTTGGGGATGAGGTTATTAGTAAGGGAGGAGGTAATGGGTAGGGTGAGAAAGTTGAAGAATGGACCTTGCAGGTATAGATGAATATTACTAGTGAAATGACTCAGAGCGGGAGGCGAGATGGTGATTGATTTGGATTTTGAAGTTGTGTAATAAAGTGTTTATGGAGGGTATTCCAAGGGATTGGAGGAAAGCGGTAATAGTACCCTTGTATAAGGGTTAAGGGAGAAAAGGGGAACTGTAAGAAATTATAGGGGAAAAAGTTTATTGGCGTGTTGTAGGGAAGGTATATGCTTGGCATTTTGGTCGAAAGAGTGCGTCGGGTGACTGAGGGACTGATTGGTGACGAACAAGGTGCGTGTTTAGGAAGTGGTAAGAGGATGTTTGGATCAAATCTTTACATTGCAACAAATTGATTGAGAAATGAGGGAGAAGAAGATAACATTGTATTTAGGTTTTATGGATTTGCACAGGCGCTAATGATAGAGTTAATAGGGAAGGTTTAAATGGCAGGTGTTTAGTGATATATGGTGTATTTGGTGGTAGGCTCCTGAATGGAATCAAAAGTAATGTATGACGATAGTGAAGCGTGTGTAAGATAAAGTGGTGTCAAGGTGATTGGGTGTTAGGATTTAATACGGAGCTAAGACAGGGTTGTGTTGATGTCTCCTTGGTTAATTCAATTGTAAATAGTGGATGGGGTATGAAAGAATTTCAAGGTGGGGATGGCAAGAAATGGTGTTAGAATGGTGGAGAAGGGAGTTGAGTGGAGGGTGCCACTATTATATGCGGATGATTTTGTTCTGTGTGGCGAATCTTGAAGAAGAGTTTGAGAGGATTGATAGAGAGATTTGCAGGGTGTGTGAAAGGAGGGGCTTGAAAGTAACGTGATAAAGTAGGGTTATGGTTGTGAGTGAGGACACTCCTCAGCTTGTGAAGTTATGTTAGATGGTGAGCAGCTAGACACAAGTGTCTGAGTTTAAATATTTAGGGTACATGTTGGATGAGAAGGGACGGACGAATGCAGAGTGTAGTAGGAAAGTTGTGAATGGCAGAAGTGTGGCTGGTGCAATTAAATCGTTGGTGGATGTAAAGGGACTAACTAAGAGTGTGCTAGAGTCTTACATGAGGGTATGTTGCTACCTGTGTTATTGTATGGTAGTGAGACTATGGTCTGGAATAAGAAATATAGATCTAAAGTCAATGTGTTCAGATGGACAATCTTTAGGGGTGTGCTAGGTGGTGAGAAAATTGATACAATAGAGAGGAATGTAACGTAATTAGAGAGTGTTGGTGTGAAGAAAGGGGTAAATGAGGATAAATGAAAGTATGTTGCAGATGTTTGGTCATGTGGAAGAGGATGAATGAAGTAGGTTGGTTAGCTGATGTATAGTGGTGAGTGTGTTGGGAACCGACCGGCTGGGAGACCGAAGGAAAGTGGATTGAGTCGGTGAACGAAAGTCTGATAGGAGAGAAATGTGAGTTGGCAGAGGCGAGAATAAAGGTGCATGTAGGAGAGAATGGCGGGGTTTTGTATTGGGGCATGGTTGTGGCCCACCTGGGCCAAGGGATGAACCCTTACATTGACGATTTACCATATGTGAGGGTCCGTCGCGGTCCCATGATGCTCTAGGTTGGATTTTCTGTCTGTGACGAGCTCTCACATAATTAATGGTACAGAGGGGGGCGGTAAAGGCTGGGCTTTCTTTTCGACGTTTGTCATGTTCTCATCTACTGCTTTTCTTTTCCGATGCTTGTACCGCACCTTACTCCCAACTTGGGGCAAAGAGGAAGGTGAAGAAAAGAAAGAAAGGAAGAAAGATATTATATAGTATATATATATAATGTATATATTATAGTATATATATATACTATATATATATATATATATAAAATATATATATATATAATATATATTTATATTATATATATTATTATATATATATATATATATATATAATATATATATAATATATATTATATATATATATATATATATATATATATAATATACCTTTATTCAATCAATCGGAGAAAAATGAGGCTCATGTAATGTTTAACGCATTCTTTGGTAATCTCAATTATTCTAGTTAGATCAAAATATACATTTTGCAGGAAGTAAGGAGGAGAATCTTCATTTGCATTACTAGGCGAATGAATATCGGCAAGAACCTGAGTTAAATAATTTTCATGTATAAGATAATGAAATAATAATAATAAATAACAATAATAGTAACGTTAGTTATATTTTAATTTGTTACTTCCCATTTATATTAAAATAACATTTATTTTGTTTTATCAATTGTTTAAATTTATTCTAGTACTCGTCTCTGATGATGCCTGAAGTGGCCAGGCGAAATATTAGATTAAAAGTTCCGAAAGCTGTTGTTCTATTCTATTCTAGAATAGTGCTTAAAAAAATCAATCATGAAGCGGTTGATACCTTTACCCCTTTAGCAAATTGGGAAAAAGAGTGCAAAAGCTTACATTAAATTAGAAGCCTGATATAAAATTTCTAAAATAACTAATAATAATAATAATAATATATACCTAATAATACTAATAATAATAATAATTAATAATAATAATTAATAATAATAATAAAAAATAATAATAACAATGTGGAAAAAAAACTTGTTTTAAAAAAAAAAAACTTTTTTCATGACAATAAATAAAGAAATTTTCTTTTGTTTTTGTTTTTTTATTATTATTATTTTACAAATTTAAGTATTTTTTTTATTATTCTTAGAGGAAATTTTTCTACTAATAACGTTGAAAGTAGTTTTTTTCGTCATTGTACTTGCATAAAAAAATGGTTTTAAATATTTTTAATCATTTTAAAATCGCTTTTTAAAAAAAAAAAAATCAAATTGCTGAGTTGGGAAAAATTCATAAACATAAGTTGTTTCAAACATTGACATCATTCTTAATGCTAAATCTTTAGATTTAAATAATTCTTTCTTTTTTTTTTACATTTTTTAAACTCAAAGTAACAAAACCAAGCTGCACTCCTCAATTTAGTCATTTAATAAAGTACCAATTATATTGAATAAAACTATTTCAACTATTAATTATAAGAAATTGACTTAAATATAAAAACAATGTAAAATAGTAAAATAATATACTATAATAAAAAAACAAGATTTTAAAAACAAAAATAATATACAACAATGCTAATAATAATAATAATAATATATAATAATAATAATAATAATAATAATAATATACACAATAATAATTATAATAATAAATAATATTAATAATAACAAAAAATAATAATAATAATAATAATAATAATAATAATAATTATAATAAAATAACTGAATAATAATGTATAGTAAGTTGGTAAAATCTGAGAACAATAAAACGTTAGTAACTGCACAAAAATAACAAAGAGTAAATCAACAATACAATACTGTTTTCACTGCAGAACTATAAAAAATTTCTGATTTGTGGGAATAGAGACTTTTTCTCCTTGTTTACTTATATTATTTGTAAATTAATAGAGTCAAAAAGGTTTTTTAAAAAAGATTGAACTATTCATGACAAAAAAAAATATTTTAAGTAAATTTTGATGAATATTCAGTCCCAGAATGTTTAAAGATAAACTCATAGGTGGTGAAGAGAAAGACCTGTTTTCATACGAAAAGCTCAGATGTTTTAAATTATTCAGATGGTAGTATTAGGGAAGATTTTTAGAAAATTATATTGGAAAAATAGAACGAACTTAACCAGCTCAATAAAAAGGCAAGAGAGAAGCAGAATTATTTAGCAAGGAATAGTAATAAGACGCTGAAGAAAAGTTTTTTAACCTTTTATATAATTTAAAAAGTAAGAATATGAGAATTGGTTCCAATTAAAAATAAGTGAAAATTTATGAGTTCGATAAGGAGTTGGTCAATATTTTTCAATGCCGTATTTTTGCGTAATGTTACTGAGGAAAAATGTATAATAGTTTGAGACTAATGTTCCTGATATGCATCGTAATAAATAAACTTACAAAATTTGAATTTTGAGTGTAAAATATATTAAAATCTTAACTGGCCATATTGGACCCAAGTAAAGCTACATTTCCTGATGGTAATAAATATATGGTAGAATTCTGAAACAGGGTAGTATCAGAATATTAAACTCGCAAACTGAATTTTATTTTTTAAGCAATCTATAAAACATTTTAGTGAGGTACGCAGACGACTTGAAAAACGGCATATGTTTGCCTATTTATAAGAAAGGTAGTAAGAACAAGATTTTGGGAAGATTATAGGCCAGTTAGCTAACATCTTCCTGGCCGTAGAAGTTTTGGAAAGTTTATTGACACAGGTCAAACAGAGAAATAATTTGGAAGGTATAAGATATTGTATATGACTTCCCACATGGTTTAGAATGGCTAGGTCATGTCAGATAAACCTTTTAAAATTTATGGAATAACATTACTGGACTGCATTGACCGAGGAGTCCAGTTGAATATTCATATTTAGCATCAGTAAAGCTTTTGATAGGTTCCCCACATAAGGCTGATGACGAAGCTATTGTGTGTGGTATAAGTTGGGCAGTGGTGCATGGTTGGAATAGAAGAAGTGGATGTGGAATAGAAAACAGTGTGTAACAATAAATGCAATAAGTCATCCATGGGAAATGGTGAGAAGTGGTGTTCCCATCAGAGCTCAGTGCTGGAGCACTAATTGTTTCTTTTTATTTATATCTATATATATATATATATATATATATCTATATTATAAATATATTATATATATATATATATATATATATATTGAGTGATGACCGGATGTCAAAATTTGACTGTTTCCGGAGGGGATGCGGATCTTAAAGAGGATGAGGATGTTGATGCGGATGCGGATCTTTAAAGTAGATGCGGATGTTTACTCTTTGAAGTTTAATTCAAAAATTATATATATATATATATATTATATATATATATATGTATATTATATATATAATTTATATATATATATATATATATATATTATATATATATATATAATATATTAGTATAATATATATATATATAATATATATATAGTATATATAATGGACATGACATGATATGATTATGATATAATATATATATATATATATATATATATAATTATATATATATATATATATATATATATAATATAATATATATATATATTATATAATATATATTATATATATATATATATATATATATATATATATAATATATATATAATATAAATATGAATATATATATAATATATATATATACTATTATATATATTATATATATATATATAATATATATATATATACTATATATATATATATATAATATAATTATATTATTAATAATTAACATTCTCTCCCAGTCAGGCTTACGAATCTGTCAGTGGGGCCAACCTCGCTTCCATCTTGGTTCTATCTATCAGATCCCCATCCACCATTAGCTCATGCCATTGCAGGCACTGGTATTTTCCTCAATGAATCCTCTACTGTGTCTCTCCACCTCTTCCGCGGTCTCCCATCGGTCTCACTCCCTCCGGTCTTCACCTCCACCTCCTGCTGGCAACTCTCTCTCCCTGCATCTTCTCCAGGTGTCCCACCATCTCAGTCTGGCCAGCGTCCACTTTTATTCCACATGGGTTTCACCACCCACTGCTCTCCCTCACTGGTCTCGTTTCTCATCTGTCCTCTTTCTCGTTTTCCAATCACTGTCCTCAACAACATTCAACTATGCTGTTTGAATCTACTCTAATCTCTCCCTGTCATGCTCATGTCTCCGCCCATATCAACAGTATCGCGTTCCCCAACACCCCTCGTAAATTTGCTCTCTTCCCCTCTTTGTTCATATATGCATTTTCAAGAATGGGGTATAACTGCTCTTACAGTCCTGCCTTACTGCTCAATCCTACTCGTTATTTCTTTGCACCCCCTTCTCTTCCAAGTGCTTCCCAGATATTTATATCTATCCATATTTTTAATCTCTCTACCGTCTACCTCCAACTATCAACTCCTCCTCCTCCTCTCTGCTTACTTACCATTATTTCTGTTTTTCCTCCCAATTCAATATCAATCTTGTTTCTCATCACTTCTGCGAACCACAGCACATTTGCTTCAACCTCTCATCATCTCCACTCCAACACCGCAAATCATCTGCATATACCAAGATGTCTCCGCAATCTCTTCTAAACTCTTTTACACCTCTTATGAATTGTTTCCAAATACGCTATAAACAATATCGGCGACAGCACACCCATGCCTTACTCCAAGTTTTTATCTCAACCATTCCTCCGTTTTTATAATCCTGTTTCTTACTTACTTTGTTAGTTCACGTATGTACTTCTTACTGCCTTTTATCAGTCTGCCTCCAACTTCATAATCCCTCTCCGGAACTCTCCACAGCTTCTCTCTGGGTACAGAATCAAATGCTTTCTTCAAGTCTATGAAGGCGATATATGCCTTCTTATTGTATTCCCATGTCTTTTCCTGTATCATTCTTAATGCAAACATTAAATCTGTAATACTTCTACCACCTCTGTACCTATACTGCTCTTCACCCAATCTTGGCTCTATTTTTGATCTTAATTTTCTTTCTAATATTCTTTCATATAACTTCGCAATGTGATCCATTAGTGAGATTCCTCTATAATTTTTTACAATTTCCTGCGTCCCCCTTACCTTTATAAATGGGAACTAATATTGACCATCCCCAACCTTCCGGCACTCTACCCTCCACCCAACACCTGTTCAGATATCTCAGCATCAAGGCTTTCAGCAACTTCTCCTCCCTCCCTCAGCAAGCTCAAAATTTATCCCATCCTCACCAAGAGTTTTTCCGCTCTTCCATTTTCCTTAACGCCTCCTCAAATTCCTCCTAAGTTATTACCTCCTGCTCTTTCTCCCTCCACGTTTCTCTCCTCCTCCTCTCTCTCCCTTCCCTCTTCCCGACTGCAATTCCACATTCAACAACTCATCAAATTACTCTATCCACCTTTTTTTTTTTTCTCCGGGCTTACCAAATTTTTCCATTTTTGTCTTTTGATATACATACTCTAACTCTTCGCTCGCTTCTATACTTCTTGCCAATCTAAAAATCTTCTTTTTGCCTTCCTTCATATCATCCATCAGTTCCTTTGGTAGCTTCTAAGCCACCTCCTCCTTTTCCCTCCTCTTTCACTCTTTCCGCTTCATTTCTTGCTTTCACGTACAGCGGCTCTAGATTATATAAATATATATATATATTATATATATTATATATATATATATAATAATATATATATACTTATAATATAATATACTATATATATATATATATATATTATATATATATATATATAATATATATATATCTATATATGTATACAGAAATCGAAATTCAAAATTACAAATATTCCCATAACTCCCATGAATAAAGATGACAAATAATATTTATTTTATAATGCATTTAATCCCATGTGAACACATCCTCAGACATTCCTCAATTTTTCAAAAGAGATGCGATGCGGCGTTAAGTGAGGATGCGGAATGCGGATGTCAATTTGGTGGGATGTTCCGCAAAGTGCGGATGCGGAGTCAATGTTCATCCCACTAATATATATAGTATATATATTATAATATTATATATATATATATATAATATATATCTATATATATATATATATATATATATATATATTATATATATATATATATATAGTATATATATATATATATATATATATATATATATATGGTATATATATATATATAATATATATATATATCTATATAATATATATATATATATATATATATATATATATATATATATATATTATATATATATATATTATATATATATATAATATATATTATAAAGGATTTAGACCAAGGGACTTTAAATGAAAAGGTTTTCTTAAGTTTGCGGATGATACAAAGTGTGCAACCTTAAGTAAGGATTAGTAATGGATGTAAAAGAATTCAAAAATGAGTGTTAATAAAGTTCCTTGGGTGACAGATAAGGTGGCAAATGAAATTTAATAGTAAAAAAGTGTAAGGTTCTTCACGTAGGTTATTCAAATAAAAGTTTAACTACGATATGAGTGGGAATTGGCCTGAGTCTGTGGACCAAGAAAAAAATTTAGGTGCGTTTATAAGCAGTAGTCTGAAAGTAGCAAATCAGTGTTTGGAAGCAAGGAATAAAGCTAAGATGCTAGGTATAATAAATCGCAATGTCGTTTTACAAAACCAAAGGAAGTTATAGTAATGTATATAGCTATGTTGAGGCAGGGTATTAGAGAGTATTTTGCAAAAGTTTGGAGCCCCTTATTTAAGGAAAGACCTAGGTATGGCTAGAGAGAGTGCAACGTAAAGCAACAAGGATGATTTTGGGGTTTGAGGGTAAGAGCTATGAGGAGAGGCTGAAGGAGTTAGAAATGTTTTCTGTACAAAGGCGATTTCTAAGAGGGGATATGATGCAAAGTCTACAAACTATTTACATCTATTGATAATCCGGAGACCAATAAATTCTCATAGAAATCAGGACGGGAGACCAGGGGCACAGTAAGAAAATTAAGAAGGAATGCCATCTTGATATAAGAAAGCAATTCCATTCAGTAATCTGTTTATCCGAGATACAAATTTCACGAGTTGTTCACACGCTAGACGAGCGGGTGATAGCTTGTGACAGTAAATCATCATCTTTTCTTTCTCTGAGACTGTGAGGAGTTAGGAATGCCGTGTTCTGTAGAAGGCGATTTCTCAGAGGGGGACATGATACAGTTAACAAACATATTTACATCTATTGAATGAATAACGGATAACCATAAATTCTACAATGTCTACATAATCTATTTTTATTTTACATTATGATATATTTGTACACAAAGGGTGCTGCGTTTCATTTAGTACTTATTCTAACTATCATTGCACTCCCGATTTCAAATTTTTTTTCAAGTTTGTCAACACCTGAATGAGCTGGAGCAAGCTTGTAACGTAATCAATCATCATCCGTTTCTTTCTCTTTCTCTGTCTGACCTTTTATTGTTTTTTCGCAAGTTCCTTTGCACGGTTAGTTGCTTGTGGTCATCCAGTTCTCGCCTTACAATATAATCATCATCATCAGCTGTCCTTGCTTCCCCATAAATGGGGGATTAAGGAGCGTCAAATACAATCTCTGAGGCCTGCAATGAAGCATTTCTATGGTACAATAAGTAGTAGTGGTTCCAAAACAGCCCACCATTATATAATATATATATATAATATATATATATAATATTATATATATATATATATATTATATATTATATAATATATATATATATTATATATATATAATATATATTTATATATATATATATATATATATTATATATATTATATAATATAATATATATTATATTATATATATATATAATATATATATTATATATATATATATATATAGTATATATATATATATAACTTAAAAGAATAGAAGCAAACAAAAAGTCTGGACACTGCAAATATTCTTTCAGTTTTAAGATGAGGTGTCTACAATCATTCCACTTAAAGAAAGCTTGCTGTAACATATTCTGTTTGAAATATATATAATATATATATATATATATATATATATAATATTAATATATATATATATATAATATATATATATCATATATATTAATATATAATATTTATATTATATATATATATATATATATATATAATATATATATATATATATATATATATAATTATATATATATATATAGTATATTATATTATAAGGGAGGAGCAATACCAAACTATTCACTTGGCGATATGAGCCTGATATAAAGCCCATAAAAAAGCTTGATACAAGATTTGCTCTATTAGTTATTTTGTTATCGTTTTGGTATCAACAAGCTGTTACTGAATCAAAATTCCCCACACATACCTTACAGAAATTTGCGTAATAAAAAAAAAAAAAAAATAGAAAAAATTTATTTTACGAAACGTTTATATTTTGAGCCCATTATCTATATATATTAGTATAATATTATATATATATATATATATATATATATAATATATATAATATATAATATATATATATATATATATTATATATTTATATATATATATTATATATATATATTATATATATATCCTATATATATATATATATCATATATATATATAAATATAATATATATATAGTATATAATTATATATATAATATATATATATATATAGATAATATTATATATATATTATATATAATATATATATAATAATATATATATTATATACACCTTACAAACTACAACGCCATTAAACTACAACACCACAAAAACACATTTCTTCAAAATAATGATAAACAAAAAATCTCACAATCTAATAAAACTCTACATTCCCCACCACACCTCACCACAATGCCTAGAAATTACAAACCAAACCTCTCCGAAATCTCCCACCTCCCAAGCCTCATAATGGTTTCAACGCTCACCACCCTACATGGTACAACGCCCAAGAAGCAAACCAAAGAGGAACCCACATCATAGCCAACCTTGAAAACCTAAACATCCTAAACAACACAAACAGTCCACTAGAAACCCACCTCAAAACAAACCAAAGCATGCACATCATCAGACAATAACACTATGTTCAGCCAAATTTGCATACAAAACTCCACTGGGTCAACACAAACTGATCTTAAAACCCGACCACTTTCCCACAATCATAAAAGCCAAAATATCAACAAACCAAACTACCCACTCAGAAAAGCATACGCAAACTACAAAAAGCAGACTGGACACAATTCATCAACCATATAGAAAACAACATACATCCCTCTAAATATCACTAACACATCAACACTCAACAAAGCCATACAAAATTTCATCTTCTCTATTCGAAAAGCGCTATTGAACAACAGCCATCACCAGAAGGGATACATAAAAAAAAAATAACAACCCAACCCTAACACCTGAAATAGAACAACTAATCAAACAACGCAACTCGCTCAGAAAAATAATACCCACATCACTCCAAAGGACAACACAGATTAACGCGCCTAACAACCCAATCCCTAAATCTAACAAAAAACACATTCCTCAAAGAGAGAATTAAACAAAATACAGAAACAGTTAGTCAACTGCTCAGTGGGAAAGAAGAGATCACATTGACGGTTGTGGAACAATGTTAATAAGGATATTTTCACTTAAGCCTGTAACATCTAAAATGAAAACAAGTTTAAGGAAACATGAAGGGGAGTGCTCAGTGGTGGAGTAAAGAAGGAAATAGAAGGAAGAATCCAAAAAGATTTGCTGCGCCAATGTTCGATTTGTAGTTCTGAATATCATTGGGAAGTGGATTGTCCCAAGAAATGGGGCAAAAAAAATAAAAGAGCGGGATAGATAAAAAAATAGAGCTCAAAGAAGAAAAGTCAGATCAAAGCGAGGTGACATTTCTCACAGAGAATAAAGAGAAGTGAAAAGAAAGATATGGAGATATAGAAGCTAACTTGGACAAAGGTGTACAAAATCACTTTGTGGAGAAAGATAACTAGCCAGGATAATGATGGAGTTGAGTAGTGAAGAAAAGAAGAGTAAATGAGTCAAAAGAAAATCGGAAGTAAATATATATATTCCGAGAAAGTACTTATGAAGCTATCAAAAACATAGATATACTGTGTAGCCTGAAGGGATATGGGTTTAATATACAGACAGAAATAATAAAGGGGGACTTACCATGATTAATAGCTAGAGAAACGATGGATATGAAAGATGACCTAGGAAGTATGATGGTAATAATTAGTGCGTTTAAGAATCTACCAGTAAGATATAACAAAGGAAAACGGAAAAAGCATGTAAGGGTATATCCATGATTAAAGGATCGACTAAAGAAGAAATTTGGCACATGGAAGGTTTGAAAGAAATTGGATTGAGAGACAAGGTAGAAAAAGGAAATTGTGGAAATAGCATTTGCAATTTAGGCATGGAAACGAAGAAAATCTGTAAGTTAATACAGGATGCATACCAGGGCTAGGGGCTGGAACTTGAAACAATAAAGGTAGAAGTTGAGCTAAAAGAAATTTGTGAAAGCTGTGAGGTATGTGCAAGACATAAAAAAATATCAAAGGACTGGTAAATTTAGGAATGAAGTGAAGAAGGATATTTACAGTTATAAATGAGCGTATGAAATAAATATTAGGATAGGTATAGTCTCGTGACAACAGCAGGACAAATGTTCGATGGGATAGTATGGAATACAGAAATGGATTAATGAAAGGAAAAATATGGAAATATGAAACTTCAAATCGTGTGCAGAAAGTTAGGGTAAGGTAACATGATTAAGGTCGAATGGGAAAAATATAATAAGAGAGTTACTGAGAAGAAATGGGTTGAGAATAAGAAATGTGAAAGACTGATCAATATCAAAAGAGATAATTAGAAGGATCAGTCAAGAAGTTGAAGAAAGAGAGAGGAGTTTAAAGTTGGTAAATTGAAACAAAGAATAGTTTAGTTATGAAAGGCGGTTATGCACTGAACCAATTAGTATTTGATAAGAACATTAATATACCAAATGTGACAGAAAATGAGAGGCCTTCAAGTTTAGAGAAGAATTAAGAAAGATTATTCAGAGAAAATCTCGTGGCTATGTATAAGGCTAGAGAAATTCATTGCCAACAAGAGGCAAGCGAAAAAAAATGAGATGAGCCTTAGTGAAAACATAAGGGAACATAAAATAGAAGATATCATCATATAAGAAGGACGGTATTATAAGAGAGAAAATGAAAAGGGTGGAGATGACCATGTCAAAAATCATAGTAGATGGAAAGAGATTGGTAGTAATACAAGGGTCAATTTGAGAAGTCAATAGGTTAGACACAGCAAGGATAAAGAAACGGAGTAGAGATGGAGATCAAAGAAGAAAGAGTAACTTAAGAGAATGAAAAAAAAAGAGATGAGTACAGATGACGAAAAACTTCCCGAAAAATAAAACTTAAAAAAGAATAGAAAGAAAAATATTTAGATATGGTAAGTCATCCTAACACTGTAATTTCCGTCGTCGAAATACCCATATTAAGTAAATTTCACATTTATTTAACACGATTTAAAGTTAGGCCTAATGATACTTAATACAACA
>JABUQX010065205.1:0-15000 GCA_015478945.1 Trachelipus rathkii
TTATTAATGATATTCTATTTTCTCTATACTTTAATATTCTATTTCTTTATTTTTTTTCACTAATTGCAATTATTTTTTTTATAATTCGTATCTTATTCCTTATTTGTTTTGTGATTTGATTTAAGACAGCAAGGAAATTTAATTTATTTTAGTTTTTTTATATAATAGATACAATTTTGAAATTTTCTTTATAATATTAATGTATGGGTAATATAAAAAAGCATTTATTTTATCTCAAATAAAGTGTGAACCCTGTATTTATTATTATTATATTATATATTTGGATTATGAGAGAAGAAATATCATAAAAATTATATTAATATATTATAATATACCATATATATATAATTTAAAATAATATATAAATTTTTTATTCACCCCTCAGCAACGTTAAACTATTGATAAAATAAAAAAATAAAGTATGTAAGAATAGTATATTAGCAATCGTTATTTTATTATCACTTCAGAAATAGTTTTGGTTTAAAGTAATGATATACCCTCATATTTTTTTAAAATATATTATACTTATATTATACTTATTATTTTATAATAAAAAATAAACTATAAGAAAATAAAATCATTTATATTTTGATTATTTTCTTATTATAATTTATATTTTTTATTATAATATATATATATAATAAATATAATTTTAGGAATAATAAATAAATATTTAATCGTGAATGTTCTTGATAGTACTTCTCATTGTCTTTCCAGCTTTTACAATAAACTTGAAATCATGTTTACATGTTTGTTAATTAACTGTTAATGTTAAAATGAAGAGTTTTTAGAGAGTAGAGATTGAGAGAGCGTTAGAGATGAGAGAGTATAGAAGAGTGAGTGATGAGAGATAGAGGGAGGAGAGAGAGATGAAGAGATGAAGAGAAGGTAGATGAAGAGAAGAGAAGATGAGAGAGAGAGAGTATACCTTTTAGTCGAAGACGGAAAAAGAAACGAGTGTGATATGTACCCCTAGCGACTTCTCCTAGGTTGTTACTATAATATTCTTCTTCAATAATTTTTCCTTAAAGCATGCTGCGTTTGCTAAGCAAGCAATGAACAAACTATTTACATACACTAGTTTTAATTTAGTAAGGAAATATTACTATAAATAAAATATTAAAAAAAAAATTTAAAACATAAGTAAAGTATGGTTGTTATTCTTTTTTTGCTAAGTATTTTGCAATGAATATCTAGTTCTATTAGTAAAGTTGAATAATTATTGATATATTATCCAAGGAAAAAATAATTAATGTGGGTTTATGCTGGGCTTCAGAGCCAGTTCCTTATTTACTCACGTCTCATCTGATATAAAAAGGTAATAAACAATAAGACGTCATATAAAACGCCCCTTTATAAATTAACTTTATTATATATAGGAGAATTATATCTTGGTTTATATATAATAAAAAATAATCAAAATAAAGTTATAAACCATATATACAGCCCCACCTGGTAGTACCGCGCCTTTTATTGGTGGGGGGTCTCAGTCACTCAAAAAGGAATAAAATGATAATATAAAATATTATGGTATTTTATTTTTTATTTATATTACTAAATATAAAAAGTGTATATATGAGAAATAAAATAAACCCAATATATATAATTATATTATATATATTATACCAACTTATATAATATAAATATATAATTATTATAATAAAGATATTTTTTATATTCTTATTCTATTGTATTATATATATAGAATATTTTATATATAATTTATATATATAACATATTTATATTATCTATATTATATTTTATTATTTTATTAAATAAAAAAAAATTATTAGTATAAATAATGGCAATAATACAAGTAATAGATTGTAAATAAACAAGTAAAAAATTATTTTAATATATTTCTATGGGTTGGTTAACTAAATTAAATTTTGATATATATTAAAATAATGGAATATAGATAAAATAATTATATGAAAGTTTATCTGAATTAAAATTATATATATATATATATTCTTTTTTATATATATTAAGAAAATTAGTAAAATATTATTATTTTATTGCAGTTTTTAATAATAAAAAAAAAGAAGAGATATCGAAGTTGAACTTATCCTAAATATAAATAAATTTCTCATATTCATTGTGTTAATTATCGAAAAAATTAATTCATTATATAATTATCAGGTACTGTATATATATATATTATTATATATTTATTTTCATTATTTAAAAAATATGGCTATTATATATTATACTAGTACATAATTATTTTCCAAAATTTATATTTTATTTTATTTGGTATTATTTTATTTTGAAACTTATATTCTCAATTTTAAAAACTGTACGACTAATAATAAATTACAGTTAATAGATGGTCATAAATATAATATTAAAAATTTATTTTTATTATATATATTTTTAGACTGATGCAAAAAAGTCTAACACATTTTCTGAAAATCTTACAATCCCTGTATCGTGTAATATATGTTTTTTTAATTATGTATATAAAAAAAAATTATTCTGTTGCAAGGAATATATACACTCAATCTGAACTATACTTTTTAGAGGCTGAGCCTACCCTTTTCACGCCATTTTAGTAACATTTTCAACCAGCGCATTCTGTTAGAATATATATATGTGCATCTGCTTTTACAGCATAATAAGATATCAGTCTTTAACCATCAATCAGACGTTCAAATTATAAAATTCGTTTTTTCGCAGATATAAGCTAAATATTCATATTGTTAAGCAAATAGGCAATAAAGCAAAACAAACAAGAAAAGTTAACATATATAAATTGCGCCGGCCCCCCCCCCCTTCCTTTTAATAATACATTGTTTCGTTGAAATTTTGGTAAATGGAACACACAAACGCTATTAAAAAAATATTTCTACTTTTATAAAATAAGACCCAGATATGATAACACCTTACTAGCTTTATGAATTAAAAACGTCTTTTTGTGGAACGCAAGTATCGTATAAGACATTATAGATAAAAACAAGGAACCCTTATTCGATTTCGTCTGTGACCTTGTGTAGTTAGTTCATCTGTTTTTTTAAATATTGGACACACCGCGCGCTAACACCGTCGTACCCACGCGATATTTTGTTCTTTTAACAACAAAAAATTCATATATAACAAAAGCAGTTATCTAATAATAGGCCGTGTACCTACTTTCCATTTCATTAACAAACAAGTTAACAACAGAACTACTCATTTGTGTGTATTAAATGAAAACTACAAAAATTGATAAACAAAGATATCTTAATTTTAAAAATATAGTTTGTATCACTAATATAGTTTATTATACCTTAATACTTTTTTGTATACTGAAGAAAAAATTCTCAGGTTACATCTAGTAGTCAATTTAATGTTGAATGAGACCTTGTTGCGTGAGAAAAATAAATAATAAAGTAACCAAGAAACTACATTAATTGGAGGATAATATTTAAAAAATGAATCAAAAATAAAAATTAAAGAAAAATCAAAGTTTCTATGATAGGTACATAAAATTGAGTTCAGAAAACATAGTAAGAATTATGATGGATTAAGACACTCTTAGCATAATCTAGACTTTTGATATTGCGACAATAGCAATACTTCTTGACATGATATCAGATATGACAAGATACATGTTGCTGTTTATTTTTAGATAAAGCTTCCTATATTCGGGTAAAATAAACTGACAAAGATTCGATCAAAATGTGTTTGGATTTGGATATAATAAGTTAATATTCGTTTCGTGAAAGTCTATGTAATTTAAGTGTGTCCAGGAGGAGAGGGATCATTGGCTTGTTACAGGTGAGAAGAGAAAGAAGGAGGCAGCTTAGCAGCCGTTTGACGCAAGAATGTAAACGCTGCGTTGCTCAATGTTTCAAGCAATCCAGAATCGCGCTCCCGAATTAACAATTACGTCTCGGATCATTTCCAGATGAAGAAGTATGTGTTTAGAACCACCTCATACCATCGGGCCGTGGCGGGTCAGAGAGAAGGCAAACGAAAATATACCCCAGCCAAAACGCAGTAGAAAACATATGGAACGAGCACATCCAATGGCCCGCATTATAGACAAGCTCTGGTTAGAAATAGCATAAAACAAACTTAACAAAGGGGGCCCCAGACAAAAGCCACCAAATGAAGCATTGACAGATCTGCTTAGCAAATCTATGATCACACGACCCGAGCAGTAGCACAGCTCTTTTGTGTCACAAATGTTGAAATAATGACTAGCACTGCCAGCCCTCATCTCCACCTCAGTAAGGGAAAGCGGGAAAACAGCCAAACGAACGAGCACAAATACTAGGATAATAAATGGCAGAATTCTTGCTCGTGGAACAAATTTGATTTTCTCACAACAAATTGTTCCAAGTTTGGACAAAAATACATTTGAGGAATGGCATAATTAAGTCCGATTATATGTTGGGACCATTTTAGGAATCTGAAAAATATCAGAAACGACTGCCAGTCCTAACAATCCTTCCTGGACTCATTTGTTATTTCTAGGTGTCGTATATAAGCTTTTTGGCGTTTTCCGAAGCTTACCTCGTTTGGGGAGATTCAAACAAAAGTATTGGCCAGAGCGTGTATATCAGAACTTAAGTAAATTGCAATCGTTATTATCAGTGTCAATGTAAGTTGTATGTCTTTGACTCATCAACTCCTAAGCTATACAAACAAGGTAAAAACCCGAAAATGAAAAAGGAAGTTTTGGTGCACATGGGGTTACGTTATACTATTTTCTAGAGCTAATTATCTTGGGGAAAAAAAGAAATACCAGGGTAAACACATATGCTTGTGGCTAGCTTTTGTCGTTCTATCTCTCAAAACTATTTGGAGAATTAATATTTGGGATATGCACCTGTACTTCCGCGTGCTCTCTTTTGCTCTGCTTCTTCTTCGAACCTGAGCATTTACTTCTCTCTTAATTATAAGACACGTCATGGTATATCAGGACGTAAGGAGGTGAGCAAACTTGACTACGCGACAAATAGTCACCCTAATAACAACACAGACAGTAAACCCTGTCAATAAAACCATTGGGAAAAAGAGAGAAGGAAAGGAAAAAAATAGAACAGAAAAGCTAAAGATGTATCGTTACATCCCTTTGTTTGAAGCGTGGGCGAGCTTCAGAACACACACCATACGTAACTGATTAACAAGGTGAGTTCTGCGAGTGCTGTGAATTTTTTGAGTTTATATACTTAGATAAACAACTCGCGACATACAGGAATCAGAATGTGTGAGAAGTCCAACGGGGGAGCTTATAAAGGGGGGGGGACACAGTTGCCCTCATCAATCCCTCCTCCATACCAAGATTAGTTAAAATATGAGAAAATAGTTTAAAAAAACGGTTTAATCTCCATTTTAGAGGCGTGAGGGAATCCCAACGAGACTAGAAAAGAGAGGTCGCGCGAATTGGAAATATTTCCTAGGGTTTTTAATAGACAATATATATTGGGAGGATCGTAGAGTAAAATCAGCGGGGGAGGAAAGGGCAAGCAGCATTGGAGAGGGGTCGGCACTCAAGATGCACCACAGATTCGATAGAAAGAAAATATTTGGTCTTCTACTAATGGCTGCAGAAGTAAAGGAAAAAGATGTATACCTTGGGGAAAGGAAAGGAGGGAAAGTGCAATGCTACCATAAATAAAAGTTCTATGAGTCATTTTTGTGGTAACCTTTCTCTGAGGAACTTGTTGTCTGGGGCGCTGGTTGGCGATGACTTTCGATTTGAAATGTTGGTGACTTTCGATTTGAAATACTCATTAAATAACACTAAATGAGGGGTTCTCTAAGTAACAAGGGGATATTCCAGACTGGAAAAAGCAGTCAAAACATAAAAATCCTGGGCCTGGCGATCTTAGGTATTTGGCGGGGGGGGGAAGGCCAAAAAACAAATAGTAAAAGACTAAGGGGAGTGGTCGTTACACGCCAAACACAGATATCACCACACTTCCTTCCTTGACATAAGCTGATAAATCTCGCCATCACCAAACAGTGTTTAGACAAAGCATGCTATTGCAAAGAAGTTTGGATATTATGAAGAAGGGGGTATTTAGATGAAGAAGCATAAAAAATTAAGTTGTTACAGGGATTGAATCGGCCTGAGCAGGAAGAGGGGGTGGTGCGGCTATAACAAAGAATAAACATAACAGTGATAACGAATTGATTGAGAGATGCAGCAAACTAGTATCCCTCCCTACCAATTTTTATACTATATCCCCTACCACCAGGATATCTATTGCCTTGACTAAAAACAAGAAGAAAAATACTCACTGCCAAATACTAACAGCTTAATTTATTGTATTTAGGGGTGTTGATGGGGAAACGAGAGTGAAGAGTGTGTTATGTTGTGTATATTTTATATTAAACAATGAAACAAATCATGTATAGGGGAAAGATATCCACCATTTAAGGAGCTGTAACCTCAACCTAAATCGGGTATTGTTGTTGAAAGTCATAGCGTGAAAGCGAAATATATTTCGAGCATCCCTTGGTAGCATTCTTCGTAGCCCCACTTTTTAGTGATTCTTTCCAATCACCCGCCTTAAAAAAGAATGAAAATTGAAATAAAAAATCCCAAAGTGGTAAATTATATATAACAATATTAATTCAAAAATTTGGCAACGAGGGTGTCCTTGTTGAACTTAAAAAAATTTTTATCTTTCCTACTAATTTTGCATCATAGTCTCTAGGATAGAATTATAATATTGCTAGTAACAAGCCGCTCAATATCAGTAGTGTGACTCAAAATAAATAATAAACGCCTAATAATGGATAGGATAGTGAAATAAAAAATAAATGAATAAAGAAATAGTTTATATTTATTTATAAAAATAGAACTGACGGAAAATAATATATTAGTAGGGTAAAATTTTATAGGGGATAATATAAAGATAATAAAAAAGGGGTGGGAAAGTGAGTTTTTGGTGGGTCTAGAATAGTGAAAGATAGAAAAAAAAGGAAAAAATAAGGTGAAATCGAAATTCTGAAGTAGAGTTTGAGATGGGATTGGTAGGGGAGTTCTGAGACTCGCTCTCGGGCGTGCAGGGTATGGGGGTAAAAGAAGGAGAAGGTTATGAAAAAAGATAAACGTTATGAATAAGAGTAATGTTATTTAGAGTTGCGCAAAGTGTGGAAGATGATGGTTACGTCTTCTCTCTCTAGGTGGTGAGAGGTGTGGAAGGTAGATTGATAGAAGGAACACAGATGACTGGAGAAAAGAGATGTCATGAGATGTTAATAGTAATTATAGTGGGGAAGTGATAGGTATGGAATGAGTAAGGAGAACGGTATATTTGGATGGCGAGGAGAGTGTAGGGTGGGGCCCCCCAAAGTTGTGAATGGCGATCGTGTGGATGTGGAGGAGGGAGGTCCCCCCGCACAGAAGAAGGTTGGGCTGGGTAGCAAAACTGTCAGATGCGTGTGGTGGGTGAAGGAGGTAGAGAGAGAGTGCCCCATAGTTCTGTGAGTGAGACGCTAGAGTCTATTACATTGTAGGGCAGGGGACTCGTCTGTCTATACCATGGGAAAAAGAAAAAGGAATATGTGTTATTGTAAATAAGATCCTATTGAGGGAATATGGTATAGGAATAAAGCCAGGATGAAGTTTATATTATCTATAAGTTCAATGTGTTCAGATGGACAATCTTTGGGTACTGCTAGGGTTTTTGTGAATAAGTATATTAATTTATACTCAAGAAAGAAAAACGAAAGGGAAGAGAATGATTCCCTAATCTTATTCCTTCCAGCAACGAAGAAAATCCGGAATAGTGGGGGTTTGTGAAGTAAAGGGGTAAATGGGCGAGAATTATTAATGACAGTGGTGGTTGATAGATGGATCTTTGGTCAGTGTGGATAAGTGTATGATATGCGTGCTGGCGGTTGGCATTTAAAAGCGAGGATGGGTACTAGTGGCAAACAAACGCAAGGAGTGTCTGGAGAATTTAAACCGTCCTGGACTGGCGAGACAGGAAGAGAAAAGTGGATTAAGAGTCGGTGTACGAACGGTGTGTACACGGCAGCACGACCAATATTGAGTGTGGAGCAGAAGAAAAAGGCGAAGAAGGTATAAGGTGCTGAAATACGGAGAGATGGCGAGGGTATTTATGACCTGAGGGCATGGTCGTAGAGCCAACTTGTGGCTCAGGAGGAATGTCTCATACCCTTACAATTCGACAGATTAGGTTCCATAGTTGAGGGTCACAGTTCGCGGTCCGATGATGCTCTGGAGCGCGCGCGGTCGCGCGCATCTCTCTCTCGCTCTGTCGACGGAGGACACGTACTCGAGTCGTAGAGTGTAAGGGGGTCTGGTCACAGTTAGGGGTTGGGGCGGTGAAAGGCTGGCTCTTCTGCTATTTCGGAATTTGTACACACGCACATTCTTCCCCTTACTTTGGGTGGCCCCCCGGCGTTTATACTTTCTCGAGTCTTGTTATAGTCTGCATCTTACCTTCACCAAAAAATACTTAAGGGGCATATAGGCAGAGAGGGGAGAGGGGGGTGATAGAATATGTAATAGGAAAGATAAATAAATAATATAATAAGTATATACCTCACTACCCCCGTCCCCTACCCTTTATATTAGCCTCGTGGACGTCACTAGCCCAAGGCGCCCCCGTGGGGAGGTGAGTAAGTGGAAAGAAGGGTGATAGTAAAAGCGTGTAAAAATAAATATTATAATAAAATAAATGAGTGAATAGGTAATGAATAGGTAGTTTATCCCTTTATATAAATATATATATTATGGTATGAGTAGTATATTATTAATATATATTAGATAAAAAAAGTAAAATATAAAAGTGAAAATAATAATAAATAAGGCTCATATAGGTGTAAAGTTACGCTCAACGTAACAATATATATAATGAAAAAAAAAATATAAATATATATGGAAATAATAAATATAAATGAATAATAAGAATATTATATTTCGAGAAATTTGAGAAATAAAAATACATATGAGGAAATAATATGAAAAATATATATAAGTCCAAGATTATATATGTATAAATGAAAAAAATATATACTAACAATATTTGTGAGCTGGGAGGGATAGTAGGGTGTGTCATTTTTTGTTCGTATGTATGATTTTTTTCTGTCACGCCAGTACTTGGAATAAAAATCAAAAACAGACACATAGTTTATATTTAGTCGCACGTTAATCGGGAAAGGGGCCATAGGCGCCGCAGAAAAAATAGAGATTTTTGAGGTAGGAAACGGACCCGGACTACGCGAAACCCGAAGAGAGGGAGACATCGATAGTTTTTACAAAATGATAGGAAAAAATGAGAAGTAAACATGAGTACTAAGACAGAAATTTTGAATGGTGTGGTGGAACTGGATCAACAGCGATGTTACGGAGGTTAAAAAAAAAATCAGACTTCTCAAAATAATGCGACGCAGCGCGGAGCCTCGTGAGGCGGTGGAGCCTGAAGTTCGTTATGGGTGCGAAGCCGGAGCACAGGAGTCAGAGCATAGCAAGCACGAGGTGTCAGAGTTAGCGAAAAAATAAATATTACAACAAAAGAAGGTTAAAGACTATTTTAAGACGAGGTGCGCCGGAATTGCGTGAGCTTGATGCGTGGGTGGAAAATTTTTTATTCTTAAATATGATTATATATTATTATATATATAAATTCTATCCAAATATTGTATTAATATAAATAATTATAAAATGTGATTAATATATTATTAATTAAAATTAATTATTATCGAGAATAATATCATTAAAAAATTAGTAAATAATCCTATTTATTATTTAATTATACATCAATGGCACATAGTTGGCGGCCTTGTTGGATTAATTATATATACTATTACACGTTTTATTGAGAATAGTTGAGAACGGATTCCCGTTGAACATGGTTAAATAATGTTTTTATAACTATGCCTCACTTCATTCCCCAAACAGGGCCAGTTCCATTATCCTCCACCCTTCATCTGCCATATTCCATTCTTTTTTGGATTATTTATTTTTTTAATGTATGTGGATTGAGTTATTATCCTACAATGAACTTAAAGTCATTTTTACAACAGCGGTGTATGATGAAACTGCCATTAGATTGAAGTCTTGCATCAGATTATGAAAGTGGTATGTGGAAGTTGTCTGTATGGTAGTTAGTAATATATATAATTAGATAATATATTTATATAAATTATTAATAGTGAAGTTAGCTCTCAAATAAGTTTAATTAGTGATTGGTTTTACCCAAAAAAAATAAGAGATGGAAATAGAAGTGGGAAAAAAAGAGGGCCCTTTGGGGAATACCCCGAATTTTGTGGTTATTTAAGAATTATATTTGGTGGTCTTCGCTCTTAACCTCCTCTTTTTCGCAGTATCTCTTTGACTTCGTGTCTCCGCCGCCATAACAATCTATTACACGTCAACAATACTCCTTCATCTGTACCTCAAGGTCTCCTTTATTGGCCTCCTTAATAAAGGATATTCTCAACAATACTAAGAACAGATGTCTCCCTCTCTCTCTCTTTCTCCCCTCTCTGGGAGCGTGCTCTCTCTTGTTAAATGCTCTCGTCACTCTCTCTCTCTCATCATCAATTTTTCTTCGTTCAAAATTCTCATTCTGATATTACATAAGCTTCTAAATAATTTGCTCTCATACTCTCTATCTCTATCTGTTTATTTCTATATCTCTCTTTGAATCTTCATCTCTTTCAATCTCTATATATATCCCTGCCTTATCTCTTCTCTTATTCTCTCTAATTTTATGCTCTCTTTCTCTCTCTGCTGTTATAGACACGTAAAACGCCCCATCTCTCTCTTCTCGCGGGAAATCACATTATTCCCCCCACCCCCCCCCCAGTCCCCGACCTACACCATTCCCCTTTTGCCCTTCTCTTCGCTCCATCCCCTCATCTCTCATCTGTTTCCTCGCCTTCTTATGCTTCTCGACAATCCCGTTCCCTCTCTATTATTTCCTCGGCTTTCTTCTTATGCTCTCTCACATGATCTCATATCTCTCTGTTCTGTCTTCTTTCTCACCTCTCCTCTCCCTCTCTCTCTCTCTCTCATGCTCTCTCTCTCTGTCGTCTCGCTCTGCGACAATTCCCTCTCTACTCTCTCTCTGTCTCTGCTCGGGGGTTCACAAGAATATTTGGTTATTTCATCTCATACTCTTGCTTCTCTTATGACTCTCATACCACAAAATACATTCCCCTCCTCCTCTTGGAAAATTCCCCATCACACCTTTCCCCTCTCCTCTAGCCGCCTTCTCCTACCATTTTCTCCTCCTCATTTCTAAAGGTCTCTTGTCGCTATTTTCTCCTTCTCATTGAAAACCCATAAATATAACTTGGGTTAATGGTTCTATAACTCTCTTTTTTTTTTTTTTCGGAATCAACTGTCCTTGTTCATCACCAAATTCTTTCTCTTTTCTTCATCCTCCCTTTTTTTCTCTCCATAACAGGGGAAATCATCATTATCACTTGCGGTTTTGGTGCCCCCCTCCCCCAATTTTTATATTCCGCGTTCCCCTTTTGTTCTCCGTCACTGGAAATCGCGTGTCTCAAAAGATAGAATTGGGTGGGAATAACTGTCTTAGCTATCACTCGCTACCTTGGTGGCGGCCCCTCTCTCCGCACAACAAATTCTTACTGGCAAAGGAGGAGAGGTTTTCAAAACAATTCCATAATATTAAATATATAATAATATAAATATATATAATAATATATTAATTCTCAACTCACTTTAAATATCTATTATCTCAATACACTCTTTTCATCTTCTATTTATATATATATCTATATTATATAATATTATTATATATCATTATCTATATATAACTTTACTAATAAAAATAATGAGTAAAAATATTATAATAAAAGTAATTATCATATTCAATAATTCTATTATATATTACTAATATATACTTTATCTATAATATATATATAATTCATATATATATAATCATTACTTTTTCATATATATATTCTATTTATATTATACTATATAAATATATAAGTTAATTCATCTTTATTATTTATCTTATTTTATATATAATTAATATATATATAAATTATAAAGCAATAAATATATAGCTTATTTTATTTAGGTTTTTTTATGGATTTTTTTGGCACCCCAAAGCAAGGCCGGCCCATCACATGGATCAGAATTTAATAGGAAAGCCTCTTATTGGGCAAAGAATGTTTCTGGGTTGGGGTACCAACTTCCTGAATTGGAAATCACAAGGTATATTGGATTTTTAAATGGCCGATATAACGTGGTGCGCGAAAAGCCCGGTGGGTGGGGTTTTAAATAAATGGAATAAATTTTTTTCCCGAAAAGTGCACACTATCAGGCGCGCGCGCATCAATTTTAATATTAAAAATAGCGTGTAATAAGTAGACTTTTTGTCCAATGTCTCCCTTTGGCCTTTTTTATTCTAAAATTTTTTGGGTAAATGGGTTGGGGGGGTTACGAAAAAAATTAAGGAGGTGTGGAGTTTGGTTAGGGGGGAAATTGGTTTGTTAAATGAATGGAGGGATGGGGAAAGGGAGCCCGTGGGGAGGGGGGGGTTTCCCTTTACCTTATTTATATGCGGGAATGAATTTTGGGTTGTTTTGTGTTGGCGGGAAATCCTTGGAAAAAAGACCTATAGGGGATAAAGAAAGTTATTGAATCTTAAGTTCTCACAATGTTTTTGGTTTCAAAAGACTGGGTGCTCACCTACCAATTCCTTAGGCGGGCCTCGGCGCTTCGTCGCTTAGGTGGTGAGAAATCATCAGAAAATTTGTCATCTCAATCAAAATGGAGGAAAATAATTGCACAAAGCCAAATTATAAAGAGAGGTCCGCTATAGGAACGATAAGAAATCTCGCGGGTTAAATGAAGGAGAATAAATTTTGGAACATCAGCGTTTCTACTATTTGAGATTAAGTTAGTAAGGTTTACACATCCAACCAAAGTCCGGGGTGGGACCAAAAGATTGTAGCTTAACATCCTTTGATTCTTTCTTCCAGCTCCAAAAATCCTGTTTGGGCGCCCCCATAACACAACCCCTAAAATCACTCGGGTTATTACATATCGTCCCCATATATATCTTTTAACTCTCAGCCTCTTACCTTCCCATGGGGTTTCTCTTTGTATTTTTTTCTCTTATTTTTTTTTTTTTTTTTTTTCTCTATTTTTCTTTTTTTAGATTTTTTATTTACTTTATTCTTTTATTCTCTTCTTCTTCTTTTTTTTCTATTTATTATTTTTTTTAAAGATTTTTTTAATTTTTATTTTTTTTTTATTTTTTTTTTTTTTTTTTTACTTCTATTTTTTCTATTTATCTTTATTTTTCTTTTTTTTTTTTCTCTTTTTTTACTTTCTCTTTTCTTTTCTTCTTTTTTTTTCCTTAAAAAAAGGCAAATCAACCTTTTGATTTTTGACTTGCCCGTCCCCCCGCCCATTTCTTTGGTTTTTATTAATTCTCGCGGGCTTTTTTGTTAATCCCCCTCTTCCTGGTCATAATTTTTTCCAATCGGTCCGTTTTCTTCGTCCCGGGGGAATCTGTAACATCCCGCAAAATTTCCCCCAAATCGGTCCTCTCCAACGGGCCCATTCCCGTCGCGTTTAACGAAAAGTTCCGGGCCGGGGCGCGAAGGTTTCCCCCCCCTTCCCGCCTTTCCCCCCGGGGGTTAGCCAAAGGAACTGACCACGCCGGCAAGAAAAAAACCGCTAAGTAAGAGCCCCCACAATGGGGGGGTCCCATAAAAGCCTTAAGGGTGTCTTTTCTTTTTTTCCCCATTACGGGCTTTTCTTTAATACGTTCTTCGTTATACTTTAATTTTTAACTGTGAAAATAACCAACCGTCAGAATAAGGGTCTTCAAGCAAGGTATTTATATTCTGTTGCTCTTCCTCGAAGGTTTTTCTTCCTCTCCTTTTCTCCCCGCGCTCTTTAAAACCATCAAAAATTATATGCCACCCTGAAGGCATTTTCCGAACACCTTTAACCTACCGGCGGGTCAACTTTTTTATGCCCCTTAGGTCCCCCCCAGGACCCAACGTGGGGAAGATCCTGGTTTAAATTGGAGGAAATTATTTTGAAATTCAAGGGTTCCCAAAATTTTACCCGAGTTTTCCGGTGGGGAAAATTCCCTTATAAAAAATAATTTTATAAATAATATCAAAATAAATAAATTTATGTTATATATATAATATAATATATAATAATATATTATATAATATATTGTTTTATTTTTAATAATAATTTTATATAAATTATATTTATTAATGTTTTTATGTAATATTAATTTTATTTATATAAATATTATAATATTATTTATTGGAGAAAAAGAAAGAGGAAAGGGAAAAGGAAGAGAGAGGAAGAGAAAGGAAGAGAAAAAGAAGAGGGAGGGAAGAGCTTTAAAGTAGTTCTTCAAAAAGGGCAAGAAAGGAGAGTTTTTGGGCGGGTAAATTTCGATTGCCCCATTTTACAATTTTTATAATTTGGTTTTGGACACCTGAAATTTTTTTTTATTTTAAATACATTATTTTAAAAAAAGAATTATTTTTTAAATTAATTTGAAACAAAAAAAAAAAAAATTTAAATAAAACTGATACGATATTTTTTTTTTATATTTTATTTATTTTTTTTTGTTTATAACATTTTTTCGACCCCTGGAGAAAAATCCCCCTCAATTGGTCATGAAGAAAGTAAAACGACCTCTTCTTTCAAGCCCATTTCCCGGGGGTAAAAAGCCACCGGTGGGCAGAACGGTTCCGGTGCTAAAATTAATTCCTTTTTTTAATAATTTCGAAAAATTTTTCCAATTTTTTATTATTTGAAAATTCTTTTTTATGATTTTTTTAATTTTTTTTTTATTTTTTTTATTTAAATTTTGAAAAATTTATTTTATTAATTTTTAATTTGTTATTTGGATGAATTACTTAGTTATTTTTTTAAATTTTTATTTATGTTTGGTATTAGGTTTTTTTCGTTTTATCCAAGTTCGCCCGGGAACTACGGAACGTGGGCCATCCTACAAAGGGAAGCCGGAGGCCCCCCGAGGGAAAGAGGAAAGAGGAAAGAGGAAG
>JABUQX010065205.1:20000-38100 GCA_015478945.1 Trachelipus rathkii
AATCTCTATTGTTAAAGTTTCCAGTGTTTCAGGGGACACTTTATATTTTTTTTAGAAAAACTTTATTTCATTTACATATCTGTAAAATAATTTTAGAACATGAAATTTTTGTTTACAAAACAAAATCTGATCACTACAGATAAAAGTCGGAGTGGCTTGCCCAAAATTTTATCAATATTTTAGTAAATAGAGTATAAAAAAAAAATTCATCATTTCATTAAAAAGATAAATATAATTCTAAGAACAGATATACACATTGTCAGCTATCCGACGGGCGCGCTCGCCGTTTCCAGGTACTCAAATTCCTTTCTCAATTGTAAGTATTTTTTTTCAATTCGAAGCGTTCCGAATCGATTTTTGCACACGGGCTGCCATGGGGCATTGGAAACGCAGCTTGTTCTTCTTTGGCATGGGTAGGAAAAATGCTTAATAAAACCGATTATCGTAAAAAAAATATCGATTTTTCCTAATACGATGTTAATCTATAGTCTATACAATTACCTAATAAATAAGTAGTAGTAGTAAGTAGTAGTAGTAGTAGTAGAGTATGTAGTATAGTAGTAGTAAATCACAACTAATTTACACTGCCAAAGATGTTAGTAGTAAGGTGACATAAAGTGGAGGGTGAGAAACCACATGACCAGCGATGAGCCACAATCGCTGATCAGGAGTACTATATTATTTTTTAATACTCACAGTACTTCAATGAGTGTTTTTAGTGCTTTTTTTTTTATTTTTACTTTTATTTTTTTTATATTTTTTTATTATTTATTTATTTTTCGCGGATTTCCCCCTCCCCCCTTAAGGCTTAAGGGGGAGGGGCGTTTCGGAGTTCACCAACGCGTTTTCTCTTAACCGCAAGGCCCCGCCGAACCGCACTGAACCGCACCGAACCGCTCCGCACCACACAGCCTGCACCACGCACCGCCGGATTAAGTTTTTTTTTTTTTTTTTTTTTTTTTTTTTTTCGCTGATTTTTATTCTATCCTCGCTTTTTCTATAACTCATCTACCTCATGGGTCCTTTTTAATCCCGAAAATATTTCAGTGATTTCACGTAAGATTCAATGAAGGACTATTAATATCCACGTGGATACATCCATAGTCTCATACACTCACCCTTATACACACAGACAAAGACACACACACACCCTCATCTTCCCAGTCCGTCCCTCCTACCCCGTTCCATTCACCGTATCTCTATACCCATTCCATTCACCGTGACTGCTTTATCTGTCTGTGCTCTCCAAGGAGGTATTCCCAATCCCCTATACCATAGTTTTCATTGAATCTATTTTCAAATTCGCCTTTCATTATATTATATATAATAAATATTATATATATATATTATAAGTATATATATATAGTTGCTCTTGTATTCTTTTGGAAGGTTTCACAGGTATCTCGAGAACCCCTTGGGCCTCTTTAAGGAATGGTCACCCACATGTATTTATACTACTTAGCCATTGATTATGCCACAAGACACGTCGTCGCATACCATGTATATGGCATCACGCTTTGCTCATAACTTTCTATCTTCTGAATGCAAATCATCCCACCGCAAGAATTAACATTAAAATTGCGGGAATTTAAAAGTGACCTATACCAGTCACTACGAACTGCAACGCGACCCCTAACCACACAGGCAAATGTATTGAACTTAACAGATTGGGTCTCTGAATGTCCATTAATATTAAACATTTAGTCGTTACATATAAAGGGTTTATGCATACCAAAAATTTGGAATCAGCAAAATTTCCATACTTTCCCAAATTTAAATTGGAACAATTTATATCATTGCATTAATTATAATATATATATATATATATATATATATATATAATATATATAATTTATTATTTATTATATATATATATAATATATAGTATTATAATATATATATTATATATAAAAATATATAATTATATATACTTATATACAACGAGAGAGAGAGAGAGAGAGAGAGATGAGTAACAGGCCGCTATCATCCATACACACAACATATTACATTACATTACATATACATTATACAACACCCACACCACACCCACACCCACACCACACTAGTCAACGCTATTATATATACACACACAACACCATTCAATTCCACACCAACACCCGCCCAAAGAGACAACTACACTCATACCTCACCTACACACATTACACACACACACCATGCCTAGACACATACACCCTCACCGATATCACAACCACCCACCTACCAACACCTGACATGGATTACATTACACCAACCAGCTTCACACCTTTCATCTACCACACACTATGACCACTTAACACACATGCACCCACCCTAGATACATACACCCACCTAGCTCAACACCTACACCTACACCTTATATACACACACATACACCAACCCTAGATACATACACCTACTCACACCTACACACGCCCTACCCCACCACTATGCACACTTATTTTGCCACCCACCAACGCACGTCAGCTAGGCTATTTATACCACACACCACACCACATACCCACTTAAGGCGCTTTTTTATACCACACATACACCACCCATAAGCACTTACGTGCACACCTACACCTACACACGCACACAAAACAACATGCTAGACACATTTTACACCATCCTATCAATCAATCACTACCTACCCTTACCAACCACGCCATAGATACATACCCCCCCCTAGATTACATACACCCGCCGTAGCTCACACCTAACCTACACCTTACACAACATGTATACATAATATAATAATATATATATAATATATTATATAGTATATATTATATAAAATATATATATATATATATATATATATATATATATACATAGACACCATATACACCTTTTACTTAAATAACAAATGATCTGATCAAGCAACGGTTATCCAGGAGGAGCGTTTGTGGTAAGCCCATCAGCGGACTAATTCACAATGATGAGTGATTATGAGGTCGTGTAGTACCACTTCTAAAACCAGGAAAAACTGACATAAATAAAAAATTAGAAATCTACTTTAATAATATACCAAGTATAAATAGATGAAAAAGAATGAGAGAAGAAAGAGAAAAAACAATGGCTAATATATAATCATTTTATTTTACTACAATTGTACGAAATTTTATTAAAAACATATACTTACAGACCTTAAATCAGTTAAAACAGTAAAACAATAATTTACCTAGCAGCAAGATTAACCTTTTGTTTACTGCTTTTACTGCTTAACTCATATTTTACGCTTTAACTTATTTATTTATTAACATACATACCTTAACCAGTAAATCAGAAAATCAAATTAGAGTGTACCTAGCAACAAAGATAGAGAAGCTTTTTTTTACTGACTTTACTGCTTTAACCTCATATGTTTTACTTGCTATTAACTCATATATTTATTAACATTAACAATACCTTAAAGCAGTAATCAGTAAATCAATAGAGGTGTGCCTAACACCAAGGGGGTATGCTTTGTTTACTCGTCTTTACTGCTTTACTTCATATTCTGACGCATTTAACTCATATATTTATACCATTATGTTTTTATTTGTTTTAATATTTTTTTTATTCAAGAACGGTATCCAGAGGAGCGTTGGGTTTATTTTTATTATTATTATTTTTATTATTTTATTATACTAGTGTTATTTACTTCTAGCCATTGTTATTATTATTAGAACACACATAACACACACACAAACATATACACACACACACTACAACACACACACACCCGAACACTCACCTACACACATAACGTATAATTAGTAAAACATTTTATGTTTTTAATAAATCACGTACTATCATATTACTCATTTAAAAACTAACTAAAATTATGTTGCAGTTTTTAAAACTTCTATAATAAATCAATCATAGCTTTGAACAAAGTTATAATTTACTGTTAATACTTTTTTGTTTATAAAATTTATAAAATATAAGTTTTAAAATAATTTTCACTAAAATTTTATGAAATTTTATTAAAAACATATATTTACTACCTTAAAACAATAAATCAAGTAAATCAGTAAAGCAAGCCCCTACAACCCTCTACACCAAGCTATGCACGTTTTGTTCTATTGACTACTGCTTTACATCATCTTTAGCATGTAATAAGTATAAAAATAACCTAATTAGTTCTTCTCTGCTAGCATAAAATTATTTTATTAAAATCATCTAAGTTTTATTAAAAATACAATTATCCAACTTACATTATATATTATTCGCTCACATAGTAACAAAATATTTGTCAAATTTTTAATAATCGAATTTTACTTTTTATTATTATTATTTCTATGTACATTGACAATCCAACACGAGAAAAACACAAAAACCCGCACGACCAGTACAGATACGAAAACGCCTCTCTCTGTAAAGGATTGAGAACTAACATTTAGCCTTAAATATTTAGGATAATCCCTTTTGTACCCCGGGCTGATTTAGGCCTATTACCTAGGTCAAAAAATATATATTTCAAAACACAAATTATCTGTTAAAAATGTGCATGCAACTAACTCTTAGCCTAAATATTACCTAAATTTAGGATAACCTTTTTGTGTATCCCGGGCTGATTAAGCCTAATACCAGTCAAAAGGTAATTCCAGTACAGACAGTAAATACACAAAATTGTATTAATATTTAAAAATATCATCTTCAAACTGAACAGCTGGTCCGCGTAGATCCTTTAATCAGCGTAATAAGAAGTATTCCTTACTTGTGATTTGGACGATTAATCCTTACTCTAAATGATCCTCGTATTGGATTGGTCGATAATTATTTATATAGCTTTTGCCTTTAATAAAGAAATGGAACTTCACTAACCTGTCCCTACCTTTTATTGATGAAAAATTAACTTTTTCTTTAAACTTACATGAGCAGGTGGCTTATCTATCTTTCAGACCCCAAAACTCATTTAAAATCATAGCGTTTAGCTGTTAAGCGTGCACAAGTCCTGATTTTTTTTGTATTTAAAAATAAAAAAGTTTTTTTTTTTAATTTTTTTTTAAACTTATTGTATCTTTTTTTCATAATTAGCATAATAATAATACTTACATGAGAAATAATTATAATTTCACAAAATAGATCAATAATTAATTGCACTATTTTTATAAGTAGGACTCCACGTTGAAGGCCCCACGCAACGACGCCGCAAGCGCGACCCGGTGCGAACGCCATGAACCCGCCCGCGACAGTCAATTACTAATTCACGGTCGACGAAAATATGGTAGCGTTGTATTCCAAAGTGTACGGCCGTACATCCTAGGGATGATTATGGCTTATTGGAGCACCGTCCCATTCAGTATGTATGAAATTGCTTGGTGTACTGATCAAGCATATTACGAATATTTATAACATAGTCAACCGCATAGTTTACTTATAACAATCCGCGTAATCAGTGGTATTACAATCCAAGTGAGATATTCTCGAGGGTTACCGAATGCATACAACAGATGATATTTTAGTTTTTGACATGCATTGACTTTATTATATTTTGAAGTAATATAATATGATCACCAATACTGAGAAGCTATAAAAGAAGAATTACGTCTCTGATACAGAGGAGGGAGAGTTTATAAGCATGTACACCCTTGATGTATTAACTAGTATAGAATATAGTAATTATGTAATAATATTTTAAATTAAATCAAACTTTTCATTGCCCTTTTGATTGAAGATTAAAACCGTGAAAACATACCTTGAAAAGGGAGGGCATGGAACAACTTCTATACATTAACTCTACGCTCTATGTACGGTGTAGCTTTAAGCATATAAAACTTTACATGCCTTACAAGTAAAAATCTTAAAGGCATACATAAAGAGAACATGACCAACCTGGCACATCTACTAATTTGTCTAATTTCCCGCAAGCATTATACTTTAGATAAATTAAAAAAAAACCATCATTAAGGATACTCTCTCTCTCTCTCAAAATTAACATGTGTTTCAAGAAAACTTTATTAATAAAAATATTGGAGGTAAATGGTATTATAAAATGTCAAGATTAACTGAGACCAGTAGACTCAAATATAGGAAGTATATTGAAAATACAAAATGTGATAATGAAAATTTACAACGGCTCTAATCATAAGAAAATATTCTTCGCGACCATAGTAATATTACTGCGGCGGGTTCATGCGTCGGTTCCGCACCGGGTCGGCGCTGCGGCGCTCTTGCGTTGGGCTTCACGTATCATACGATAACAAATAGTGGAAATTAACTATTATCATTTTAGTGAATATATATTATCTTCTCAATGAAGTATTCTATTATTGAATAATGAAATATACACTTAAGTAAAAATAAAACACTATTTAATACAAATCAGAGAAACATTGGCACCGCACTTAACAGCCTAAAACGATCTAGAGTTTAAAATGAGCTTGGGTCTAAAAGCTAATAAAACACACCTGCTCAAATACAAGTTTAAAGAACAAAGGTTAATTATCATCCAATCACAGGTAAGGACTCAGATATGAAAAAACATGTTTTTACATACAAAAGGCAAAAGCATAAAATACATAATTACAAGATAAAACTTATATTAAGAGATAAGGAATTATATGGACCAATCACAAGTAAGGAAAAACATTTCCTTCTTAACTTGCTGAAAGGATCTTACCGATCCAGCATTTCAGTTTGAAATATATTTATAAAAAATAATACATAACATTGATTCTCATATCTTGTCTGTACTGAACTTACCACCTAGTATTAGCTTAATCAGCCCGGAACAAAAAGGTTTTATCCTAAATTTAGCCTAATTTATGCCTAACGTATTTGCACCACATTTATACAGAAAAACAGGCAGTTTGGAATATAGTTTACCTGTATTAGCCTAAATCGCCCCGGGGACAAAAAGGATATATCCTAAATTTAGGCTAAACGTATTATTTCAAATCCATATTTACAGAGGAGAGACAGTTTCGTCTATCTGTAAGGCGTGCGGGTTGTTGTGTTTCTCGTCTTGGATTGTCAATGCACATAATAATAATATAATAATAAAAGAAAAATCGAATATTAAAAAAAACTTAGAAAATATCATAGTAACATTAAGAAACATAATAAAATGATAATGAATAATTGTATTTTTAAAATAAAAAACTTTAGATGATTTAAAAAAACAAATGCTAGAAGAAAAATAATATTATGTTATTTGATACTTATTAACATGCTAAAGATGATGTAAAGCGTGTCAAATAGAAACAAACGATGGAAATAGCTAGGTGAATACGAGGCCGGCTGCTTAGGGGCTTGCCTACCTGTGACTTTACTCCCGCATTATATTAGCTTTAGATACGATTAAAAACCGCTTTATTAATAACAACTCATAAAATTTAGTAAAACACTATTCTCTTAACAAACTCTGAGAGTTATAACCATTAACAACAAAAACAGTCAGTCAACAAGTTCAATAATAAATCCTTGTTCAAAGTAATACTGTTTATCCTCAAGACATTTTCACAGCAACAACCTTGAACCACTACATTCAGATATTTGCAATGAGATAATAATAAAGTACGTCGATTTTCCATTACGAACCAGTTCACAATGCTTTTAAAATTAGTCGTTAGTGTGTATAGTGAGTGTCGCGGTGTACAGCCCAGCGATGTCGTCCGTTTGTTGTATAGTGTGGTGTTAGTGGTTCTAATAATAATAACATAGGCTATGAAGTAATAACTAAGTATAATAAAAATAAATAATAATAAAAATAAAACCGGAAACGCTCCTCTGGATACCGCTGGAATAAATAAAAAGTCATAAACAAAATAAAATAAGTTAAATAAATATAGAATTAAAGCAGTAAACATAAGTAAGCGAGAAACAGAGTTATAACAGTAAAAACCATGAGTACAAGCAGTAAAACAGTAAACAAAGCATACTAAAGGCCCGCTTTTCACGCGAAGCACGCTTTATGATTACTTGATTACTGCACTTCACTAATGTTAATAATATATGAGTTAAAGCAGAAAAACATTTACAGCAGTAAAACAGTAAAACAAAAGCATACTAAAGCCGCTTGAGTGATATGCAACACCTCTATGATACTATTTACACTTTATAGGTATCGTAATGTTCATAACTAAATAATGAGTAAACAGTAAAGCAATAAACAAAGCCTACTGAATCCCTTTGCTTGCTTAAGTAACACCTTCTATTGATTTACTGATTTACTGCTTAAAGGATGTAATGTTAATAACATATATAAAGTTAAGCAGTAAAACAATGAGTAAAAGCACGTAAAGCATGTAAAACAAAGCGTACTCAATCCTTTGCGCTAGTTAACAACCTCATGATTACGTTTTACTGATTAGTCTGTAAGCCTATATGTTTTTAATAAAACTTCGTAACAATTTAGTCAAAATTAAAATATTATATATCAGCACCTCTGGATTTTCTTCCTTTCTCCTCCTCATTTCTTCTTTCATTATTATATTGTATAACTTATTAAATAGATTTCTAATTTATGTTATTGCTCAGCTTTTCTTGGTTAGAGTGTAACTACACGACCTCAGTAATCGACTCATCAATTGTAAATTAGTCGCTGATGGCATTTACCCCAAACGCTCTCTGGATACCTTCCTTATCCAGACTCATTTTTATTTCAAGTTAAAAAGGTGTATATGGATGTCTATGTAAATATATATATATATAATATATATATATAAATATTATATATATAATATTATATATTATATTTGATAATATATATATATATACATGTGTGTGTGTAGGTGTAGGTTATAGGTGTGAGCACCGGGTCGTATGTATCTAGGGGGGTGTCATGTAGCTATGGTGGAGTTCGGTAAGGAGAGTGTGTTGTGTGTATTAGTTAGATGTGTATGTGCTAGGCATTGGTTTGGTGCGTTGTAGTGTAGCGTGAGCGTAATCGCTTATGGTGGGTGTATGTGTGATATAAAAAGCCTAGTGGGTATGGTGTGTGTGTGTGTCGATATTATAATACCTACGACTGCGTAGTCATGCATAAGTGTCAATAGTGTGTGATAGCGGGTTGTATGTGAGCTAGGGTGGTATGTATCTAGGCTGGGTGTTAGTGTGTAAATGTGTAGGTTAGGGATGAGCTAGGTGGGTATGTAGATCTTAGTGTTGCATGTGTTGTATAAGTGTCATATTGTGTAGATGAGGGGAGCAGTTGGTTGTATTATCCATGTCAGGTTGGTAAGTGGGGTGTGTATATAGGGAGGTGTATTGGTCAGCATGTGGGTGATGTATGTTGTAGTGTAGGATGAGTGTAAGTGTCTCTTTCGCGGTGTATGTTGGTAATAGAGCGTAGCGGGTGTGATGTGATGTATTAAATAGCGTAACTGGAATGGAAGGCGTGTGGTACTGTTGTGTTTGTGTGTGTGTAAATATGTGTTATATGTATGTATGTATGTGTGTATGGATGATAGCGGCTTTACTCTCTCTCTCTCTCCTTCTCTCTCGTTGTATATAATAATAAATATCATACATATATAATATTATATATTATATATCTATATTATAATATATTATATAGTATATATATATATATATATATATAATATATATATAATGCATAATTGCTCTTTAACAGGATTCCAGATTTAATTTGGGAAAAGTATGGAAATTGCTGAATTCCACAATTTTTGTAAGCCATAACACTTTAATGTTAACGGGGGGGGGGAAAACTAAATGTTTAAAATATAATGGCATCAAGAGAGCCCAAATTGTTAAGTTCAATACTCAATTCCTGTGTAGTTAGGGGTCGCGTTGCAGTTCGGTTAGTGTTATAGGTCACTTTTTTAAATTCCCCCAATTTAATTTATCCTGCGCGGTGGGAATGATTCGCATCACGAAATAAAGATTTATGAGCAAGCGCATGATCATATAACAATGTATGCGCAAATCGTTCTGTGCATATTACCAATGGCTAGTAATAAAAATGACATGTGATGACCATTCCTTAAAGAGGCCCAAAGGGTTCAGGATACCTGTGAAACCTTCCGATTTATTTTGCAAATTACATACTTATATAGTTATATATATATAATAGTATATCATATATAATATCATATATATATATATATAATATATTAATGATTATATTATAATATAATTATACTATATAATATATATATATAGATATAATATATTATTATATATTAATATATATGGGAAAGGCGAATTTGAAATAACGATTCAATGAAAACTATTGTTAGATCTGGGGAATACCTCCTTGGAGGCACGACAGATAAGCAGTCGACGGTGAATGGAATGCGGTCATAGAGATACCGGGAAATGGAAAACGAGGTAGGGAGGACGAACTGGATGATGATGGTGTGTCGTGGTCTGTGCCTGGGTATAAGGGAGTGTATGGTCTAATGGATGATCTTGATATTAAAATACCATTCATGATCCTACGTTGAAATAAACTGAAATATTCGGCATAAAAGGACCATGGAATAAGATGAGTATAGAAAAAAACGAGGATTGCCCAAACACGAAAAAAAACTATCGGGGTCCGTGCAGTGTGTTCGGCAGCTTCGGTGCGTTTTGGCGGGCTTGCCGTTAAGCGAAAACGCGGTGAGATGAACTCCAAACGCCCACTCCCCCTTAAACCTAAGGGGGAGGGGGAAATCGCGAAAAATAAATAAATAAATAAAAAAAAAAATAAAAAAAAAAAAAAAAAAAAAAAAAAAAAAAAACAAAAAAAAAGCACTAAAAAAAACTAATGAAAAACGTGAGATTAAAAAAAAAAACAAAATATATATACACCTGACCCAGCGATTGTGCTCATCGCTGGTCATGTGGTTTCTGACCCTCCACTTTATGTCACTTTACTACTGATGTTTTTTTTACGTTGTTGTCTAATCACCGCACAAAGGTCGAAAAATTAATATTAGTAGTAAATAGATATAAATAATAATAGCTTAAATTTTATCATAATTATAATCTTTACCTAATTTGAAAAATAGATGGGGACTATCCCAAATGGTAGACAGGAAAATGGGTAGACAGGAAAGAGTCGACACATCATCAAAAAAAAATTCCTGTACTGGCCGCAGGCGTTAGGATAGGTTAGGTTAGGTTAGGTTAGGTTAGGTTAGTCAGCGTTAGGTTAGGTTAAGTTAGATTAAGTTAGGTTATGTTAAAGTGTAGGTTAAGTTAAGTTAAGTGTAAGTTAAGTTAAGTTAGTTAAGTTAAGTTATAGGCTATTGTAAGCTAGGTTAGCTATTAGGTGAGTTTATGTTGAGATTAAGTTAGGATTAGGTAGGTTAAGGTACGATTAAGTTAGAGTTAGTAGAGTAGTTAGTTAGCTAAGTTTTGGATTCGTTAGAGAAACTCTATAAAACCAGTTTCTATTTTTTTTTTTACAGATGACGACCCTTTTTCCTGTCGATCATTTGTGTATAGGTCCTTTGGCTCGCTACAGTAAGATTAGATTCCTCAACATTTCAATTCTTTTGAATTGATTGAATTGAACTTCACTGTATAGTTTCTAAAATAATCATAAGCAGGTTTTCTTATTTGGAGGATCATAAACTTATTAAGAAATCAAAATTAGAAATGAGTTTTACAGTAGATTAATAAATATCCTTTAAAATACAGATTTAATTGGTCAAATTTTTTTAAAAGGTTTAGGTGCTTTCAAGGTCGTAATATCTTTATGTACCGAGTATGGAGTATTTTTTTTTTATATTTCTTAAGTTTGTAAAGCATTATATAAAATTGCATACAAGAAGTTAAAATCGCTTCTCACCATTTCTTCCTGGCTTTCTCCCATTGTCAGACATTCTGCAACTTTGAATGAATCTTAAGGACTATTGGCATGAGTTAGATCTAGTATTGTGTTCTTAGAGGAAAAGTTGTCTGTGTATAACCTGAAGTTTGTTATCGTCATTCAGTTGACCTCGGTAGCCACCACCAAGTAATATTACCTGCCTATTTTGTATAGGTTACACTAGCCTCACTGACACTACATGTCCCAAGTTCTTCTAACCTCCTTATAAGTTCTGGAGCCATTTGCCAAAATATTTGTATTATCTCTGTTGAATGTCATGCATTGTCTTTTTCCAAGCGTACAAGTGTGAAAAAACTGATGGACATGAACCGAAAAATATTACCCATAGTAAGCCACGATAGCATATTTAATGGCAGATAGAAAATAGCTACTTTAATTACTCTATACTAGCAATAGTTAAAGTAAATTGTTTCATGAATTATTTGTCTTAATTATAGAGCGAGCCATGCGATATAAAGAGTTTTAATCAAAATGTGTGTTTTAAACTTTTAGTTTATTATGCTATGCATACTTTGTAATTATAATTTTAAAGTTTGTTAAAATTATTTCTTGTCCAATATATTTCGCTGAATAACCGATTTAAAATATGAAATGAAAATTATATTATAAGAAGTTAACAAAGGACGAAGAATTATAAGGCATGAAAAATATATGTCAGATCATCATTGCAAATTGCTTCATTTAATGTATAAGACAAATAAAATTATTTGAATTTTTCATCCCTTCAGAAAATTTTAAGTAAACAGAGGAGGAGAATTTCAACTTGACATGATAACATCTGAACCTTGGCTCCTATTTAAACATGTCGGGGATCAAATTTGGAAGCCTGCCAATTATGTCTCTCAAATAATGTCAAAACGGGGAATTTAACTTACTGAGTCATCTAAGCGAACAATATGTGAACAAGTATTTAAGGTATGACAAATTGCAAATAAGAAATAATTTCTTTTTTCTTTGTTTCCTATGCTTTCTTTCTTATCAAATGAATTTGAATGTCGTTAAATACTTAGTGTTGCTTGTCATAATACTACCAAGTACTGTTTAACTTTGTCAATAATAATAATAATAATAAATAATATAATAATAATAAAATAATAATAATATATAATAAATCAATAATAAGTAATAACTCTACAACACCAGCTAGCATGGTAGTACTTATATAATAGTTGTAGTAATCGTTACAATGATGTTCATGTGGGTATTTAAGTTACATGCCGTAGGAAATATATTGCTTTTATATATATATATTATATTATATTATAATATATATATACTATATATATATATATGCCTGCCAGACATCTCACGCTTAAGCTACGCTGAGAGTCTTGTCCGGTCAGGTGCGAGACTACGGCGCAGGCAGCGCGGTATCTGGCGGGTCACTATAGCATTTTGCGGTATCTCGCCGCGAACATGAACATGCACACACGGCGTGCCTCGCGCTTGACATGATAGTAGAAGAGAGGTGTTCGAGGCGGAGCGACGCTGGATTGGGAGTCTCGTAATGGATCATCGATCGGTCAGTGTGATATTGAGTGTGCAGCCGTAATCGTGAGGGCGCGAAGTGAGGTTTCGTGGACAGAGCCCAGTCCGACGCCTCACAGCGGTCTGGCCGTAAAAGTCGCCTATCCCCTTTATATATATATATATATAAATATAATATATAAATATATATATACGTTATATACTATAATATTATATATCAATCAACAGTATATATATATATATATATATATATATATTATATATATTATCTAATATATATATATTATAATATTTTATAATTATATATATAATTGTATATTATATTATTATGATATTATATATATATATATATAATATATATATATGAAAGTTCAATGTGTTCAGATGGCAATCTTAGAGTGTGCTAGGTGTGAGAAGAATTTGAATAAAGAAGGAATGGTTAAATTTAGAGAGTGGTGTGGTGTGAAAAAAACGAAAGGGTAAATGAGAGAATAAATGAACATACGTTGAGAGAGATGGTTTGTTCATGTGGAAAAGGATGGATGAAAGTTAGTCGGTTTTAAAGCGGATGTATAGTGGAGAGTGTGTTGGGAAACCGACCGCTGGGAGACCGCAGAGAAAGTGGGGCTTGAGTCGGTGAACGAATGTCTGAAGGAGAGAAATGTGAGTTTGGCAGAGGCCGAGAGTAAGGGTGCAATGACTAGGATGAGATATCGGGGTTTTTAATGGGGGGCATGGTTGTGGCCCACCTGGGCCAGGGGATGGACACCCTTACATTTGACTGATTTACCATGTGAGGTCCGTCCGCCGGTCCCCATGAATGCTCTAGGGTGGAATTTTCTCGTCTGTGACGAGCTATATACTATATTAAGGGTACATGAGGGGGCGGTAGGCTGGGCTTTCTTTTTCGAACGTTTGTCATGTTCTCCTAATGCTTTTCTTTACCGATGCTTGTACAGCACCTCACCCCCAATCTTCTGGGGCAAAGGGGAAGGTGAAGAAAGAAAGAAAGAAATATATCATCACCAACCTTCTCTCCCAAGACTGGGGTAAGGTGCGTAGCAGCCTGAAAAACAGACAAAGTAAGTATGAAGAATATGACTCAACTAAGAATAGAAAGCCCGCATGACGCTCCCCTTTATACCTTTTAGGTAGTGAGAACGTCGCAGTTAGAAAATCCACCCTAAGCTTCACGGGACCGCACGGACCCTCGTTATGGCATCTCGTCAATGTAGGGTTCATAACCCTTGGCCCAAGGTGGACCGACAAGCCATACCACCTTTCACAAACCCGCATTTTACTCCTATTATGCAGCTTTCTTCTCGGCCTCCAGGATTCCTTTACTGACTCAATCCACTTTTTCCGTAATATAATATATATATAGTATACTTATTATTATATATATATATATATTTTATATATGTAGTATGTTAATTAATATATATTATTATATATATATATATATATATATATAATATATAATATCATATATATATATATATATAATATATATTATCATTATATCATATAATATATAATATCATATATATTATTGTACCTATATATATATATATATATTATATATAATATAATATAATATATTATATATATTAGTCACCTATATATATATATATATTATAATATATTATAATATATATATATTATAATTATAAAATATATATATATCATCCTAATATATATCTATATATACTTATATATAGTAATATAATATAATATACATTATATATATTTATATATATATATATACACACACAAGAGGCAGGAAATAGTGCCCTAGAAGCGACGAAGTTTACCTTCCCCATAAGGCGTTTGAGGGTGTAGGGTAACCATGACATCTCAGTGCTCAATGTTCGCCCTCTTGCGCTCATGAATCCAAATTCCTTACAGCAGGACGTAGACTCCAAGTATCACATGCAGACATTAACACCGATCCATTACATACAGAACCACGCCCTTTTTTCTATATCCGTGTGTAAAGGGAGAAAGATTTCTTCCATAGCATATGTTTGTGTTTTGTCGTAGGAGGCGACTAATGTGAGTGCGTAGTATGAGTTGGCAACCCGCTCACTGTCTTCATGCTTTGAATGCTGAAGTATGGCTCGGCCTGGTCGTGGATTACCGGTAAGGCAACCCTTGTAACTTTTACGAAGTTGTATTATTCACCTGGGTACGTGAAAATGTTGGAGAAGAGAGGTGATGGCATGCATTAGAAATGATAAATTTGATTAGCTTGCTGTGTAGAAAAAAAGATGAAAAGTAATGGTGAAATGTCCTGGTGGTGAGGTGAAATGTGTGAAATGCGGATTGGACGAGGAATGAATGGAGGGAGTAGTTTGCCGATCTTGATTGAGTACTTGTGACACAGCTATGCTACGATTTTGGTTGGAATGAGTGACTAAGATTACTAATTGGTTAAAGTTCAAAGTTGAGAAGGTCAAGGTATGCTTGGTTGTAACTATCGAAGGTGACGTTGAGGAGAGGGTGACTTTTGCTGGGACAATCTGAATGATGTTTTGGCATGTGGTGAGCAGGGGCTTCAAATTGATTGTGATAGAAAAGGAGATGGTGTTACAGGTCTTTGGGGCTGAAGAAGAAAATGAGACTGGTACCGCGAAGGTGAACGGATGTAATTGCAAGAGCGAGGTTGATGTTGATAAGTGTTCTTAGGTGGGAATTCTTGTTGAGGCAACCAGTGAGATTTGTCCAAGAGCTCCACGAGGGAGCTGTCACCCGGTGAGACATAGTCACTACCCCACAAGTGGAAATAAAAGTTAGTCACCAAGCTGCACTAAGGGGGGGGGGGCGAAAGCTGTCGGAGAAACCTTTCTAAGTTCGATTTGGAATTTGTGCAACTTAGATAGGTAAATTGAACGGACAGTAAGTTCCTGGGGCAGATGAAATCTAGTTGCAATGACATTAAGATGTGTTTGAAGGGGAATCGTAGGGTGGGCGATAATTTTATCAACGAGGGTGGCTCAACAATCCCTACTAGAAATTTCGCTGTACACAGACTTTAAGGACTTTAAGAGGTGGATGAAAGGGATGTCCGCCAAGCTGGAAATCCTGCAAGCATTTATTTCGAGGGTTATAAACTGCTACGAGTCAAGTCAATTCTTCAAAATATGGATAATAATTCCGGCTATTCCATTGTAGGAAGAGTGATATCAAGAAATATTTAGGGTGGAAGGCGATCGGAGATGATCGTCTCTATGCGGTTCATATTGTCGGTTGGAGAAACATGTGATATAGAATGTTTGCTAGGATCCCGGTGTCTCAGGCTAGTTAGAGCAGTGTATCTCAGGAGAGTGGAAAGTCATAGAGGAAGGAAATGGGCTTGTTGGCAGCTGGTGGAGTGCCATCAATCGCTGTGATAGAATGGAGTCGTAGTCGAAGATGCGGGCCAAGTTATTTTCCACCTCAGCATCTGCAACAAACAGGAAAGATTTATCAGGTGATCCTACTGAGGTCAAAAGGACCGATGGTGGATCCACGGTCACAGCCATTGACTCGGGCAGCACCGAAAGCGGCTCACTAACGGAAGGCGAAGCAGCGTCGCTACATGAGGCGAAAAATTGTAAATGCCCCGTAGGAGCTTTCTGTTGCAGAGGTGGCAAAGCATAGACGTGCCCCCAACGTAAGGAGGGAGGGTCGATACAGAGACTGCAGGTAAACTATTTACATCAGGGTGGCTGGTAATCATCGTTCCCCCATCTCCGGGTATAGAAACCAAAGGGGCAACAGAACACGGGCACCGAAGAGGACTGTGAGTCCGAGAGACCATGAAAACTACTGCAAGCGAAACAAAGCATCCTATGTCCAGGGCTATAGCTGAGACATTGGGATTGGGCAGTGCACTACAATCCAGGCCGGATAATTGCGAATCTTTCCAAGAGTCCTCCCGATCCTTTGGGGACAAGGAATTTCGGACCCTGGAATGAGGAGGTGCAGAGAAATGAGAATCAAGTGAAACGTTCATGCAAGAATCCAAACAGGATTCTGAGTTACTGGAAGAAGGAATGATGAGTGGTGGGACCACTATAGCGTTTAACTCCTGAGACGTCAAGGGATCGATGCTGAATTTCATTTTGTTGTGGGAGCGCGCAAAGCGACGGCCACGTTTGCAAGAATTATTGAGAGCGGCAAAGAACGGTTTGACGGCAGAATTTTTTCAAGAAGTTTGAAGCCTGATACGAAAGACATAAGGGTGGTCGACGAGATGAAGGCCCACCTTCATGAAAGAGGAGACTAGTTGATGAACGGTCCGAAGATTTCCCGGGAGAAACATGGGCAGCCCTTTTACGAGAGAAACGTCTACCATTGGTGTTACAAGAAAGGCCTTGTACCGACATAACAGGGGGGGATAGATTCAAGGGAGGAAATTTCGGCTGGAAGTGGGGCTTGCATTGTAGTAGGTCGAGGGTGGATTTCGGCAGTACATTCTCCACTGGTTAAAGGAGTCTGCTGCGGAGAACCACGTTTGGCAGAAGTGTGGCTCATGTCAGAAAAAGCAAGGGGAGAGTTAACTCTCGAAGAAGGGGGTGAAAGTATCGGAGAAGGTAGATGTCGCAAATGAGTTTCTGTAGATGGACGGTTGGAACAAGATTGGGAAGCCTCGAATAGCAGAGACGGAGGTTAAGAACCAGCCATTCCTCCAGACCTAGATGGGTTGAGTAACGAGGAAGGTACGTACGATACCGTTTCCTTTACACGCTTGAATACCTCCCGACGGTCAAGCTTAAGGAGGGTGCAATATTACAGAACCTATTGTTCTAGTTTATAAGAAGAACAATGGATAGAAGAGGCAGAATGATTATTTTTGCAAATTGGAGAGCATTGGTGAAG
>JABUQX010065206.1:0-12500 GCA_015478945.1 Trachelipus rathkii
CGAGGAGAAGATATTCCGTTGAAGTAAGTTGTTTGACTTTCCCGGGCTGAGAGTGCCAAGTGCCACTGAAGCTCGTTAAAGAATGTTTATTCGAATTTTTTTTTTTGTTCTCATTCATAATTAAGATGATTTCAATAAATATAAAAATAAAAAATTATTTTTTTTTTTTTTTTTTTTTTTTACATTTCTTTAGCTTAGTTTTGAAGAATGTTTTTTAATACAAAATATTATTACAACAATTTTTAAAAGTATTGAAAAATTATTCTATTGTTTTTTAAGATCCAGTAAATACTCTAAAGTACCTAATATTAATTTGAATAGTTTAGTAAAGTATCTTGAAATCGGCCTGTGTCATATAAAAAAGCTAAGTTGTAGATTACTTTTAATATTTGACTACTGTTAATTCCATAGAAGGGTTCTCTTGTTCGTTTGGGTATTCTGCATCATCATCAACTATAACCAGGAAACAGCAGATTTCAATGTTCAAAGAACATATGGGCAGAAAGGGGTTTATAGTCCAACTTAATTTTGCAAGGCCTGTCTGAGTGAACTTTTATGAAAACTTACGCACATTTGTTAGCTGAATGCATTTAATATATCAGTTGAAAATTGTTGAATGACTAGCTAGCTCCCTCGGGTAAGTGCATGTGGGCAAATTTTGCACACATCCTAGTGGGTGGTTTTTTTAATATATATAGAAAGTTTTCGGTTGTCATTTTTTTTTGCTGTGGCCGTGGATTGCCCTCAGAGAAAGTTGAAAAGAGACCCTCTGAATTTGTGATAAAAAAAAATCTAACCACTTTCTAAACACTATTAATGAAGTTACTTTCATAAAGGAATATATTGGGTGGGGGGGCAAAAATTTACCAACCGTACGGTGCGCGTTTCGCTGATAAAATTGGGCAAATGTATTAAAATACTAATAATAAATATTAAGTAGCAAATTGGTCAGGATCAATCTGCAAAGGTCAATAATATTTTCTATTATTGTGTGGGGGGGGTGAAGATAGTTTATAAATAACTTAATGAGAGTTGTTTAACCGGTACATATGAGTGTGTTTGTGCATAAATTATCCACTTTCTTATAACAATTGCGCTGTAAACACAAAATGGGTAAATGTCTTGGGACCACGTCTAACAATTTCTTAATGTTCAAATCTGTGTTTGAGCCTACTGTTGAGAGAGCAAATATTACGTATTGTCTTTCTCAAATAATGTGTGAGATTTATGAACCAGTGGTTATATTCAACTGTGTGATAGAAGACCGCTCTTTGGTGCCGGAGTTGTGGTGTGTGGGTGGGTGTCTCAAGACGAAATGTGTTCTCAAATAATAGAATTTTGTGTTGCTCAAAGCCCAAGACAGATTTAAAAATTTATTGTTCAAATCATTAGTGGGAGTGTTTTTTTTCATCTTTTAGCGATTTAAATGTATATATATGGTATATGGTTTACTAATAGTATAGTATAATGTATATATATATTTGTAATGTATTGTTTAGTAGTAGTAGTATATATATTATATATATATATATATATATTAATATATATTATTAATATTATAGTATTAGGTTAGTGTAATATCTATTCCCTATTATAGATAATATGTAATATATAATCGTAGATTAGATATTATTTGATGAGATTGAAGTGACACTATAGATAGATTAAAGCTTTGATATTCAGTGAAGTAATAGTGTGTGTGAGGTGCACTAAGACGATTATAAGATCTATAATATAGTAAGAGTGAGGTAAGTGAGTGGAGTGAGTGAAGTATAAATAGATATATAATAAATATGAAGTTGTATGAGTGAGTGTGTTATAGTGCACTGTTAGTATATTAGATAATGTACATAGAGAGTGATAATAGATAATATGATTAAATAACGTTTGAAGGAAAAACTGCATTATGCAATTTTATTATTAATTAAATATACAACCATTATTTAAAAAGAATAAAATACAACTTGTTATCACACTCTAGTTAGATTACTTATTTGATATTATCTCTCTCGAGTCCTTTTCTGGGCTACATATTTCTATTTATTATCGTCGGCTAAGGCATAGTGACTCACTGAGAAGAATATGTTATAATATAATAGTATCGAGTTATTCAGTTTGTAGAAATATACACACGTGTGCGAGTGAATAGAGTACGTAGGTGATTTTTTGCTTTGTTAACTCCAATTTATGATTTGTCATGTGACGTAAACACAAAGACACAAACACCCATCTTTTAAAAAGAGAAAATCCGAACTAAAAGCATAAGTAAGAATTGACAATGGAGTCTGATGAAGAAAAGGAATTACTGGGTTCTTATTATCTATTTGAAATTGTCAGTCAAAATTAAGAATTATAGAAATTCCCCTTACCTGATTACTATGTGTGGGAAATCTTCTGCCCACACCGTAGTGCGCGTCGAAAAGCATATTCGTAGCGCGCCGGCGAGGGCTGTTAGAGGTGATCTGAAATGTGGGCATTAGTTTTTTGTCTCAATAAATTTTCTTTTCTAATACTGCAAATTTGTTTGTTTTATAGAATGTCCCATATTTAGGTTTATTGACTAAATTCTACTATAAATCGATCACATAGATTTCCATTTATATATGCAAATTCCCAAATTATAATTTAAATTAAAGAAAAATTTATGTGCATGAGATTTTATTAAGTGGAGCTGTTTCCACTTTCTTAATTATTTATCGATCAGAGACAACAATGCAAAGCAAGGTGAAATCTCAGGAATTAGGGTTCTTTAGAAAATTATTAATTGCAACCTATTGAGCCGTTAGAAATAACCAATACTGTGTTTCCACACCATGCTTTCTTATATTAATTTCTGGGCTTTTCATTGAAGTTTTTCTTTGTTGTTATTTCTTATTTTCTCGAGTGTTTCCTTCAATGTTCTCTTCTTTTGTGTAAGAAGAGAGCAGTCCGCAATTTTAGTTGACTTATTTTTATATTCCTAAATTGTTTTAGGTATACATATATTATAAGATATTAAATATAAATGCAATATTACTATATTTATAATATGGTATCGGAATCATATTATACTATAAATATATATAAAAATTATATAGGGTATATATATATACCCTATTATATACTATTAAATATACTATAATTTATTTATATATATCTATAGTATAGAGGGTACAAGTTAACAGTGTATGAATAATATAAATATAAAATATACGATCCAAATATCAATACTATATATATATATATATATATATATATACTATATAGTATATATATAGTATATCTATATATATAATATATATATAATATTATATATAGGTATACCTATATATATAATATACTACTAAATATAGCTATAAGAATATATATATAAAGTATATATTATATAATATATATATCTATAAGATAATATGTTATGAGATATAAATAATAGATAATACCTATATATATAAATATAAACTATAACCCATAGTTAGCTCTAGCTTTTTATATATATATATAGTATATATAATAGTGTTATGTAGTATATATAGTAGTAGTTATATATAGTGAGGCCCCTGTGGGGATATAATATATATATAGTATGTATATATAAATAAACTTATATATATATATAAAATAGTGTTTATAGTTTAGTATAATATTATTATACTATAGTAGTTATATATATAATATAGTGTATATATTATATATCACACTATGATTATATTAGTAATATATAATATATAGGTTATAGTATATACATTTATCATATATGTATATGTACTTATTACATACAACTCAATATTATAGGAAGGTATATATACTATATTATATACTATAGTATTATTATATATATGAGTATAACAATAAGTATTATCCCAGAATCTAAATTTAGCGTATAAGCAAATACTGATAAAACTCTTGATATTGCATAACGTTAATGTAAACACATCACACTAGCGAAATCTGTTGTGAATAAATTTTAAAATAAATCTTTGAGATTTTTGTTCTGTGATGTTTGAATGGGCGTGTTCGTATGGTCAGGTGCATATTGCTGCAATGAACCTTCTTTAGATAGGTTTAAGGCAAATATATCACGCTTGTGCAATGTCAACAAATTAGTTCAAATTGTGTGTCGAAAAGCTCACAAGTAATTTATATTTACTATATCATATGATCACTATGATAAGGGAGGGGTACTAGCTATAGTACTTTGTTATATAGGGGGTGAGGGGTAGTGTGGAGTGGTAAGTGTTTTAGTTTAGTGATATATAGTCCGTAGTAGGTGAGTGAGTAGTTATAATGATTAGTTTGTGAGTATATCATATATACAACTCATCACTACTATATGATAGTAGAGGTGGAGGGTGAGGGTGAGTATATATACAAATATATATATATAGTGTGCATACACCCCTCTACTTATAAGCTAATACATATAATATGTATACCCATGTTTGTGGTGATGTGTGTTAGTGGGTGTTGTTGTGTAAACTTGTTGATCATATTTTTGCCGATTATGTTTCGCCACAATAAACAAGTGTGATAGCGAGAGTGTTGACAGTGAGAGGGTGGTGTCGCGTTATATCAACGTCGGTCCTCTCATTGTTGTGATGTGATAACTCTTAACATACTGGATTAAATGAGTCAAGTGATATACATTTTTTACATCATCAATATAATAATGAACCTCTCTCTATTGCCTCTTGCCATAAACATACTGTATAACGCCAAAGTAAACCCATTATATGTTAAATTTCTCTTATATATATAAGTATATATATATATATTATATAAGTATATAATATATGTATATAATATATATAATATGAATATATATATATCTATATCTATTATATATATATATAATAGTATATATTATTATTATAATATTTATAAACGGCCTTGGTATTATTACCTCCAATAGTATTGCCACTAACAAGAGGCATTTTCCGCTATAGAGCCTTACAATTACATAGACAATAAAAATAACTAATATACAAATGGTTGCAACAAATATATTAATATACTAAATCATAGCACTTTTAAACCTGTGGATTTTTTCTATTATTTAATCACTAGAAATCTATTGTAAACATAGTTAAAAAGGAAATAAGATAACACATTTGTGTGGATGGGTAACTATTTTAAACAAAACAGACTTTGACACAAACAATTGGTGAAAGATGCTTACGTATCCGTCTGATATTGAATACCATCATCACTGATGCATACTGGCTCTTTACCGTCCCAGTATATTATTGAAGGCCTAAACCCGTCTGTATAAACGCTATTGTTGGGTCGCAAATCAGTAATTCGTACGCGATATGAGGTAGTTCCTTCCAATCTTCAGTTATTTAATTATATTAACAAAAGAGTGTTAGGAGGAGTTTCGTTAAACGATCAAAAAAATCTAGATTTAAGAAAATTGCGGAGGGATTGGCAACATAATACTATATAGGATTTCTTAAGGAATAATAATCAGTTTCAAGCTGAATTACATTTTGGAAGGTAATAAATGTGTATGGGTCATATGAGGTGAATTGAGGAGGAAAATAATGTATTTTGGAATAGAATTTATTTTTTGTGGTAGTTGGCTATTGCCTGCTACATACTATCTTATTATATAGTAGTTGTCGACTACTGAGTGAGAGTTTTTATAGAACTTTTGTTGTGACTTGGGTTAATTCGAAGGGTCTGGTAGTTATTTCCTGTCCATTGCTACGAACAACGGCCTTTGGTAAATGTTAGTGAAAGGTCTGAATACTATTTTTTTACCAGCTTGCGTGGTACAGGAAGGTTCTCTAAAAAGTAAAAAGATGGTGTGTGCTTTTATAATTACTTAGATACTCGTGAGTTATTGTAGAGGGCGGGTGGGGGGAGTTGACGTGTATGAATCATACGGTCGTGCTTGACTGATTTCCAATTGCGTACTGTGTGGCCCGGAAGTCAAAGGAGTTGGTTTTTCTTAAATAAAGAAACAAACCTGTAAGAAAAATTTACGTCTCTCTGATGTGGAATATAATACTCGTACCGGCTAAGTGTTATTAACAACACTCTCACTCCTTTATTTTAAATATGTCTCCTCATTTCTTTTTAATACAATCACTCATTGCTTCATACAACACAAGAGATTTTTATTGTAAATAGGTATTTTTGAAGTTTTATATTGCATTAAGTCATGGAATTATTAGTGTTTCTGGTAATTGTTTACGTTTTTTAGCGCTCAGGTGCAGTTCGATACATTTGGCGACTACATTATCGATGGATTTGTTGTTGTAGCGGATTATGAACAATTTTATATAGCTCTTCTACAAGCAAATAACGCATACAATTCTTTTTGGCATATCCATATATGATATATATATATATATATATTATATATACCTATAACAAATTGTAGTATATATTTTATAAACTATAGGGGTAAACAGGGTAAAATATAGTACTGATATATTAATTAGGTATATTTTAGGTAGTATATCGTGTGTGTGTGTGAAGTGTGAGTATATAAGTGTATAATATCACACATAGTAATAATAGGGAGTAGAGTGAGCTATCACAAATATAATATATATATATTATATATAAAATATAGAGGAAAGAATATATATTTATTATATAGTTATAAATATAACTGAGTATAATGTTATGTTAGTATGATATATATATAAATATATGTTGGACTCTATAGCTGTGATACGTATAGGTTAGTTGTGTGTGGTGTAACTACTAGATCAGGCCTTATAATATTTATTAGAAATCTTACGTGCAAATATCAAATCCTATTTGTTTAAGGTGATGTGATTTTGATGACCGTTATTTTAGACTCGAGTAGATTGTTGGAGTAGAGTGAGTGTGTTCTTTTTTCTTACGTTCTTTTCCGATTCGCGGCTCAACTTCATTTCTCTTATCGGTGTAATAATCTATATAGGGGGAGAATAATAACATTTAAACCATATCAAAATATAACTTTAACAAACGAACGACAAAAGAACATGGTCAATTATTCATCTTGTACCCTTCTATTTGTTCATCATCGGGAACATTTTTGGTGGCGTCCAATTTGCGTTCGGCTGCAGCCTTCAAAAGCAATTTCTATTCTTTCTTCATGTCCTTCTAAAATATAGCAGAATTGATATTTGCATATCATTATCTTACTACTATATACTAAGTTAATATATATTTATATATATTATATGGTGAGCTACTATCACTAATATACTAGGAGGTCTTGCTGCTATGTGTACACAGTTGGTGTATATATTTATATATATTTATTATGTGGTATATATAACAGGGTATACTATACTACCGCAGTGTGGGCGGGAGGGGCATAGTGACGTGGCGTCATTGAAGGCTGAAGCTCAGCTACCTAAAATTAATTTTACACTATTTCAAGTGTCTTTAATAATTTTTGTCTGAATATTATATTATCAATACTTAAAACAAGCACAGGGTAGTAGGTTTTTTGCTTTTACTCAGTGATTTTAGATACGAATATTTTCATAAGCGAGGTGTAAGAGATGAAGCAGCTCGTGCAGAGCAAGAAATTCATCGCCCTTTCCTCGCCCATATCCCTCGCCTTCTCGTCGCAGAACGGAAGTCATTTAAACTTTAGTTTAGGGAGCTGCGGATGTAGAAGCGGTGAGAAATGAGGCTCGCCTTTCTAGATCTGATATATTAGTCGTGTGTTGAGAAGAAGGATCGACTTTCACTCTTATTTACTTTGTTGCCTTTCATAATACAATAATTTATTGCGATATTCCATTTATAGGGTAGGTGGAGGTGAATTATGGTTATGTATATTATATACTTACACTCTATATATATATATATACTATATAATATATATATACAACTATATAAAACTATATATAATAATATATACTATATAGGGTAGGTATTATATATGTTTATATATTATGTGTGCTCGTCAATATATTGTATATAGTATATACTATATATATTATATATTGTTATATTATTTGGCTAATAACTAACCTACTATAATATATACTATATTACACATATTAGGTTGTGTTATGTATATAGATATTTTATATATATTATCCTAAATATATCGTACAGATATATATTATATTATATTATATATATATATATTATATAATATATAGTACACTTAGTACTCACCTAATTATATATGATTATATATCTATATAGTTGTCTACAAGTGTAGTGTAACACGGAATTAGGTCCAACCAAATTGTCATATTGTTTATTCTGTTCTCCGTGCCGGATAATGAATGATAAGGATGTGAGGATATCGGGGTGGAGGATGGAAATTTTAACCACATTGGACCTCAAAATCTAAATATAACTTTGGGTAAGAAAATATATATAATGTTTCTCAGTGGAAATTTTTGACCTCAACGTTGTCGCCCACTATGCCCATTCATTATGGGGTGCTCATAGTGTAATTTTATGGTTTTGATATCCAACCGTTATCATATCTTGGGTAGAGTTTTTGTCGCGCATATATGAATCATTCTTAATGTTTTAACCATTATTTTTCTTTAAAAATTTGGCATTTGTGTATGATATATTTGTTTAAACACTAATTTCACTATTAAATAAAAAAAGAAAATAAATTTGGCGCACAGACAAGCGGTCCTCTATTGTAAAACTCTAGGTAGTTATTTTAAATAGACCCTTAAGTCATTAGTATCTTAATCTTAAGAGATATTGTGTCTAAAATCAAAGGAAATCTAAAAAATATTATTATATGATCTACTATGAATAATATTTACGGTTGAATATTTATAAAGTTATGTTGAATCGGACTTGCGGTTCGAGTATGGTTTCTAAAATAGGATTACAATATCTAGAGTGTTCTTTTATTTTCTTGAACCACATGAAGAGGATTGTGTAAGTGTTCTTCTCGAGTATCGCAGCTCATCATCTAAGAGAACCAGAGGAAGAAGACATCAGGTGCTGGGGTGTAAAGGCAATCTAGAAGCAAACAGGGTTTCATTATACCAATCTTAGGTTTGTGAAAGCCCTGTCTCACCCTGTCTAATTTTTAAGGCACAGTCTGTTCATATTGTTGTTAGCTTTTGTTTGTATAAATTGGGGCTATAACCAGTTTGAATGCCTTTCTAGTACATGGGGGATACCTTGTGTGTGTGTGTGTTGTGGTGACGGGAATTTTTCTAACAAAGTTCTGGGTTTGTAGTTTTTCTACGTTATGTTTATTTTCTAAACCAAAAAAGGATATGATGTTGTAAAATTTTTTTTTTCAAGAGTTTTCAATGTTACGTATAGTAATTAAATTTAAATTTCATATTTAAATCTGATAATATTATTTAAATTAATTGAATTTTGGTCGAACTTAATTCCGCATCATTTAACAAAGAGTGTGCTGGTTCATATAATAATTATAAATACCCGCCTCGTGTGTAGTGTAAACCAACCCAAATTAACCTTTTTAGCGCACAGGGTTCTTCAGAGAGAGATAGTTATTATTACACTCTTTTCGATCCCTTGAGGTCTGTAATCGTCAATCTCGCACTTTTCATCTTTTTTACATTCTTGTTCTTTCACCTTTGAAATATTTTTCTTGTGTGTTTTGTGCTATTTGCTCGTATTTCTCATTAATTCAATTTCACTCTTGCTCTGTAAGAAAAAAATCCGAAAAAGTTCTATATATATAGTATATATATATATTATATATATTAGTATAGGGGGGTGAGGGGGGTAGGGGTAGTATACTTACCGCGTTATATAGGGGGGTAAACGTTGTATAGAGTAAAACTATATAGTATTATAAATAGTATATAAGACATATATTAAATAGCTATAAGTATATATATGTAAGTATTTGAGTATGATGGTATATAGTATACGTGTACATGCTACATCGGTAGCACAACACACAAAAGGAGAGTTTCTTTTGAATTAAGTACTGCAATAAGCGACATAATATTATATTTCGTCATACCTAAGGCATTATAAAAAATACAAAGCAAAAATTACCGTTATAAAAAAATGATTTGCTTTGTAGTCTTATGCTTGTCTTGCAGATATTTGTTTGGTGTGTCTTTGTGCATTTGAAAGGCACGTTTTGAGTTCTGCAGTGGCATTTAATTCTAATGACACTCTTAATAATCTGACCTTCGTGCGGGCATAAGCAACTAGTTAAAAATTAATTTTCAAATAATTAACCATATGATATATACCATCAATCACTACAGTACATAGTTAGATAATATACCTATATATATATATATTTTTATATATATAGTAGTAATAGTAATGGATATAGGGTGGGGTATATATATAGTGAGAGTGGCTACCTACTAATAGTATATATGTTTAGAAGAAAGAACTTATAATGAGAAGGTAAAGAATAACGCCTTCTCTGGATTGACACCGCCTGATGTTGCGCGTGGAGACAATATGCCCCCAGTGCTATTACAATGAGCTATCTCGCGCCAAGCCGAAATTTGGATTCAAGAGACAACCTATAAAGCAACCGATTTCGTTTCAAGGCGACGGGCGGACCAGGTGTCCAGCTGTCTATCAATATATCGTTCTTTATATTTTGTAGATTTAAATATTGCATATAATCGCAAATATGATTAACACATATTAAAGAAAGACCGTTATAATGAGAAGGTAAATTTGATAAAACGCCTTCTCTGGGATTGAATTTCACCGACACATGATGTTTCTCGTGAGGACAATATCCAGGTGCTATACAACTTGAAGCTATCCTCCAAAGGCGCCGAAAAATTGTTTTGGACTTGGGGGCAAGAACACTATAAGGCAAGCGCGAGTTTCCGCAAGGCGAACATTACCAGTGTCCAGCCTGTCCTTATCTCTTCGTTCTTTAGTATTCTTTTAGATGTTAAATATTGCCATAATATCTATATAATATATTATATATATAAGTATATATATATATACATATATATATATTATATATAATATATAATAGTATAAATATATATATATATTATATATATATATATATACTCTATTATTTTGTGTCCACGTGATGGCGATGCTCTGCCGTCTAAACTTATGCCAACGCTATTTAACATTTGTTGGAGTTTGATATAAAGAAATGCATTTTAAAAACTTTTTGTAGAAGGGGGTTGAGCTACAAAGGTCTGTCAAATTTGCTCACTACCAACCAAGGCCTGAAACGAGAAACTAAGTGTTCCTGATTATTTTAGGAAGAGCGTGTTTACTTCGTAGAAAGAAGCTGCAGCTCGACTATGATTTTCCTTTGTGAGTGATGAAATTGATAATTATTGTTTGAGGTTGACTGTGGAGAGTTGCGGGTGCTGGTGTCTGTTATTTGGCGATCGGGTGCTAGTGGTTTTCGAAAGTCGAGTTTGATCCTAGAGAAGAGAAACTGCTCCAGAAAAACTTACCTTTTCAGGCGAGATAAACGAGGCCAAAAGCAAATGTAGGAGGTGGTGATGAGGAAGCGCCTATTATCTTTTATTTTAAATCTACACATATATCACTGTCATCTTCTCAGCATTCAAAGGATTGTATGAGTGGTGACAATTGTTGTTGATTGAGTCTTATACTGTATTACTTTTGTAAAATATTCATTGGGCGAACTATTATGTTTGTTTCGAATCATAATAAACTCAAGTAAATAAATCGAATTTTTACGAAATATTTTTTATAACATCAGTGGAACACGAAAATTCGCGCAGCCTTAACCTGAGTTAATAAAATTGCGTAATTATTTTTATTCATGTTGAGGTTATTTTATTATACTGTTTGACATTAATAGGCGGGGTTATCTCTTTTTCACTAAAGCTAAGAAATTCGTGAAAAAATATTGCCAAAAAAGACAAAGATGGAAAAGGAACAAGTACTACTGCACAAATTGGCGCTTTCTTATTCAAGGCGAGAGATATCCTTCTTATATTAAACACGATTTGCATAACGGAAACTGTAACTTCTTGAAATTGATAAAATTATTGTTATAATTTGTATTTCTAGTTTTCATAATGTATCATCAAACCCTCTTTTTGAAGCACGCAGCGGAATGGATACTTTATTGTCCCTTGTCCTAATTGAGGGGGAAGGTAGATAAATAAAAAAGAAAATAATTGAACTGGATAATGAGCAAACCAGACAATGCTAATGACACTGGTCAGTGGTGCTTTAAAAAGATCCACGGATAATTATTTGCGCCTGCACATTGGTGGTGGCAAGTGGATGGGAGTATAAATAATAGTATATTTATATCAGCACATAACACACAATAAAAATACTACGGTGGTGGATATTATATATATATAGTGAGGTATAGGTAGTATATGATAGTATTATATATAGTAGGGTAGTGAGGTTATTGAGGAGTACTAACGAGGTAGAGGTTTTAGTATTTAGTGTGTGAGTATATATATTGTTTTATATGATATTACTATACATCACTAATTATACTACAGTGTGTGAGTATATATATCAATACACAAATATAGATATAATAAGTATAGTATAAACTATATATACATAATATATTGTGATATATATATATATTACTACAT
>JABUQX010065206.1:25000-27500 GCA_015478945.1 Trachelipus rathkii
AATAAGTTATCTTGCACTCGGACAGATTCATATTTTCTAAAATAAATTTACAAATATAATAATTCATTTTGTTCTTGACCCACGGAAAGATTTTAATTTTCTCCTCTGCGAGTATCGGCAGCTATACTTAGAACCCAAGAGTGCATATGATTTCTTGCTCAAAGGCATTTGAGGCAAAACTGGTTTATAACGCAACTTAACGGTTGCCAAGGCGTCTGAGTGTTGACTTCTTTATGGCACATTTCCATATGTTGTTTAGCTGTTGTGTTTGTAAAGCTACAAATTTGAATGGCTGCAAGGTACAAGACGCTTTTTTTTTTACCATAAGTTTCTAACAAACTGGTTGTTTTTAGTTTTCCCTGAAGTTAACTATTTTGTTTTTCTATAACCAAAAATTTATGTTTGTAAACTTTGCATTTAAATTTGTCTTTATTTAGCGTATTTTTTAATTCATAATTTAAAAATCTGAAAATATAAATTTTAAATTGTAAAAACTTAAATTGCGATATTTGAAACGATTGCTTTCTTTCTTTAACTAGATCGGATGTAACCAACAAAATGACCTTTTTTAGCCACAGGTTCTTCAGATGAGAGATGATATTACAACTCTTTGGATCCTTATTTTTTCTCTCTCATTTTCGACTTCTTCTTTACTTGACTGGTCTTTCGATTTGAATTATTTGTGGTCGATTGTTGTAGTTTTCATCTTAGTTTTGGTATTCGATCATTTCAAGGTTATTCCAACTTTGATATTACAAATTCTGTTGAGTTTGTCTATATAATTATACTAACTATATATATATATATATATATACTATATATAATATATATATATATATATATATATATATATCATATATATATATCATATATATAGTATATATTTGTATATATTAATAGATATATAAGTATATTATACTAATAATATATTATATATATATATATTATCTATATATTATATTATATAGTATATATATATTATATAGATATATATATAAATATATACTATATATATATGTATATATATAGTATAATATATATATATATTTTATAGGTATATAATATAGTATTATATATATATATATATAATATATAATATATATATATAATGTAATTATAGTATATATATATATATATATATATATATATATATATATATATATATATATATATATATATATATTTATATATATTATATATTAGTATATTTATATATATATATATATAAGCATGTTTGCAACTTGATTTTTGCGAATTGTCAATAGCTTCTAAAAATTTCATAAAGTTGCAAAAGCACCATTTTCGTTTTTGGTTTCATCCTCGATCTTTTATTAAATGCTCAATTTTAAAAAACGTATTTTTTATTCGTAAAATACGTCACCCTGTTTAATATTGTTTTTCATAGCATTTTTTTATTACTTTTTTTTATATTCTGCATCACATCAAATATTTTTTTATGATATTTGATGCATAAATAATTAATAATTTATTTTTGGCTATTTTGAGGTAACATCTTGCAACTATTTTACTCGAATTCTCGAAAATCTTTCTTCGTCGGAGCAAAATTTACCTTATACTTTTGGTCGGAGCCAGGGTTGTTAGACGTACACGAATTCTCATAGGTTAGATATTATATATCTATATATATTATATATTTATAATATATTACTATATATTATATATATATATAATATATATTTTATAATTATCGAAGCACTGTAGCCGAAACATACTATTCTCTACTATTCTCTACAGTGTACAATATACCATAACATTAAACAGGGTGACGTATTTTACGAATATAAAAACAAAAATTGCGTGCTAGAATTAAATAAACGAAATGATGCTTACTTTGCAATTTTTTGTTAAAAATTTTCAGAAGTTGCATTTGCAAATCAAGTTGCAAGTACATTTTTATATATATGATAATACTATAGATTATATATATTATATATATATATATTATATATATATATATATATAGTATATATATATTAATACTATATATATATATATAATATATATATATATATATATATATATATATATTATATATATATATAATATATCAAGAATTCGTACACGAAGAGCACCGCGCGATTTCATAAAAGTTACTCTTGTTTACAAACATTTGAATTCAGCTGTTGTGATGGAGCCCGTCGATTGGGATAACAGAAATAAATAACTTGGTTTATATTTACATAATAATATTGATCAAGCTGTTGTGATAGAGTTATTAGCCATTTGGAAAAATATATTTAAACGCGATTTCATTGAATAGAATCAGATTATACGGCCTACCACTTCACCATAATTGTTTGTTTACGTATTGGCGAAAGCACGACTCCTAAATTCGACATCTCTTACGATTTCTGCGCTCAGTTTTGACAAAAAACGAAACACAAAAATCTGACGCATTTCTTACTCTCGTAGCATAAATGAAAACGAAAAAGTGTATATTGTATACCAGATAGATATGAAATTATCGAAAAATTCGCGG
>JABUQX010065206.1:40000-42500 GCA_015478945.1 Trachelipus rathkii
TTCTAACGCTGGCCCAAGAGTAATACAAGCAAAAGGAAAGGACCGGGTTGCTAGCCCTGTCGCCCTATAACCATGCGAAGAATGTTTTTTGTTTTTGTTTTGTTTTGTTTCTGAGAGCGGACCTCACCAACAAAGGGCATATGCCGTCCCTCCAGGCAGACAAAAAACTGCCCTTCAGGCTACCACGAGCTCAAGGCAAGCGAACCCACCTGCACGAGAGCCCGTGATACTCTCCTCCCATGCGAAGAAATATCTTCCTATAATCCGACATCGGTGAAATAAATATCCATTCATCTTTGGCCAAATTTCAGTTTTTGCATATCTTATAATTTAAAATCAAAATTGTTTTTTAATAAAAAGAACAAGCTATAAAAATTTGTTACTCCTCAGCTATTTTTGATAAAGTATCCTTTCTATTATTTATAACTATTGATAGAGAACCGAAATGAAAATTTTGTTGCTCCTCTTCACGGTTAAAATATTAATTTTGTATTGATAAAAGATTTTGATTTTAATTACAATTTTAAATTCTTATTTAATTAATTAAAATATTTTCTTCATTTTTATAATTTTTTTAACAGCTTATATATATATATATATATATATATATATATATATATATATATATATATATATATATATATATATATATATATATATATATATATATATATATATATATGTAGGCGAGATGGTGATTCATTGGATTTGGAAGTTGTATAACAAAACGTTTATGGAGGGTATAGTTCCGAGGGATTGGAGGAGGTCAATATTAGTACCTTTATATAAGGGTAAGGGGAAAAAGGTAACTGTAAGTATTATAGGGTAATTAGTTTATTGAGTGTTGTAGGGAAGATATATGTTGATATTTTGGTCGAAAGAGTGCGTCGAATGAGTGAAAAACTAATTTGGGAAAGAATAAGGTGCGTTTACTTTAGAGAGTCAGTAGGCAGAGAGGATGTGTGGATCAAATCTGTACATTGAAACAAATGATTGGGATAATGAGGGAGGAGAAAAAAATTGTATTTAGGATTTATGGATTTGCAACAGGCGTATATTAGGATTAATAGGGAATCTATGGCAGGTGTTAGTGATATGGTGTTGGTGGTAAACTTCTGAATATAATCAAAAGTATGTATGACGATAGTGAAAGCGTGTGTAAGAATAAATAGAATCAAAAGTGATTATGACGATATTGAGTGAGACAGGGATGTGGTATGTCTCCTTGGCAATCCAATTTGTATTTGGTTGAGGTTATGAAAGAATTAGAGGTAGGGGTGACAAGGGATAGAGTTAGAATGATGGAGAATGGATGCGAGTGGAGCATGCACTACCTATTATATGAGGATGATTTGGTTTTGTGTGGCGAATCTGAAGAGAGCTTGAGAGGACTAGTAGAGAGATTTGGTAGGGTGTGTAAAAGAAAGGGTTTGAAAGTAAACGTAGATAAGAGTAAGGTTATGGTTGTGAGTGAGGACAGACCTCTGTGTGAAGTTATGTTAGATGGTGAGCAGCTGGAAAAAGTGTCTGAATTTAAATATTTAGGATATATGTTGAATGAAAAGGGAGCGGATGATGCAGAGTGTAGTAGGTAAATTGTGAATTGCAGGAAGGAGGCTGGTGCAATTAAATCCTTGGTGGATGTAAAGGGACTAAGTGTTGAGTACGCTAGGGTCTTACATGAGGGTATGTTGTAACCAGTGTTAATGTATAGTAGTGGGACTATGGTCTGGAATAAGAGGTATAGATCTAAATTACAATGTGTCCAGATGGACAATCTTGAAGGTAACGTGTTAAGGTGTGAAAGAAATGATAAAATGAGGAATGAACGTATTAGAGAGTTGTTTGGTGTGGAGATTGGGGTAAATGAGAGAATAAATGAAAGTACGTTGAGATGGTTTGAGTCAGAAAAGGAATGCCTGGAAGAGAGAAATGTGAGTTTGGCAGAGGCGAGAAGAAAGGTGCATAACAGGAGTGAATGGTGGGTTTGTGAGGGGAGGTATGGTTGTAGCCCACCTGGGCCAAGGAAAGAACCCCACATTGACGAGAGGTCATAGTTGAGGGTTAATCGCGGTCCCGTGAAGCTCTAGGGTGGATTTTTGACTGCGACGAGTTCTCATTAATTGGTATAAAGGGGGCAGTAAGGCTGGTTTTTTCTTTCGACTTATGATTTTTCTATATTTTATGTTTTGTATATTACGCACCTTGCCTCCAGTCTTGGGGAGATAAGATGGGTGGTGATCTGCGGTGGTGGTGGTGGTGGTGGTGGTGATGATGATGATGATGATGATGATGATGATGATGATGATGATGATGATGATGATGATGATGATGATGATGATGATGATGATGATGATGATGATGATGATGATGATGATGATGATGATGATGATGGTGATGATGATGATGATGATGATGATGATGATGATGATGATGATGATGATGATGATGATGATGATGATGATGATGATGATGATGATGATGATGATGATGATGATGA
>JABUQX010065206.1:55000-57500 GCA_015478945.1 Trachelipus rathkii
ATATATATAAGAGGTGTTACCGGAATTAGGATCCAGCCAAATATTTTATTCTGTTTCGGCCGGATAAGGATGTGAGGATATCGGGGGTGGGAGGGTTGGAAATTTTTACCACATGAGGCTCGAAAAAATCTAAATATTTTTAATAACTTTAAAATTCAGGGAAATTTTTGACCACACACACGAGCCTAATCACATGGGGGTGGACATGTGTAATTTTATGGTTTATATCAATTTTTTCTTTCTAAATTTTTATGAACTGTATTCTAATGAATCATTAAATTTTTTTTCTTTATAAATTTTGGCATTTGTGTATGATGGATTTGTTAAACTAATTTCACAATTAAAAAATAATAATAATTTGGAACATAAAGGGTTAAAGTAAAACTTAGGTTGATAAATAACACTATTTACTTATCTTATCTTAAAATATTGTTCTAGAAATCTAAAAACTATTATTATATGATCTACTATGAATAATAAATTTGAATATTAATAAAATTATCTTGAATAGGACTGATTCATGTTTTCTAAAAGAAATTTACAAATATATAATTTCATTCTTTTCTTGAACCCCCTGGAAAGATTTTAATTTTCTTTCTCGAGTATTGGCAGCTATACCATCTAGACCCCAAGAGGCAGAAGATTTCCTTGCTCAAAGGGCATTTGAGCAAAGCAGGGTTAATAACCCAAGTTACGGTTTGCAAGGCCTGTCTATTTTGTTTTTTAAGGCACAATTCCATATGTTGTTAGCTCTGTCTTTGTAAATCTAAAATTTGAATGGCTCAAGATACAAGACGTTTTTTTTTTTTTTACCAAATTTCTAACAAACTGGGTTTTAGTTTTCCTACGTAATGTTTATTTTCCTATAACCAAAAAGGCTTATGTTTAAAACTTTGCATTTAAATTTGTCTTTATTTAGACGTATTTTAATTTCATAATTTAAAATCTGAAATATAAATTTTAAATTTGTAAAAACTTAATTGCATATTTGAACGATTGCTATCTTTCTTTAAATAGATCGGATGTAACCAATCCAAATAACCTTTTTAGCCACAGGGGTCTTCAGAGAGAGATAATTAATTACAACTCTTTCGGATCCCTTAGTCTTCTCTCTCATTTCCGCCCTTTCTCTTTTTTTAATTCTTGTTCTTTCATTTGAAATATATTTTTGTTTTTCTACTCTTATTTCTCAGTTATTCATTTCCACTCTTTCTGAAAGAAAAAAAATCCGAAAAAGTTTGATTAGTATTTAAATTCTGATTGAGTTGTTATATATATATATATATATATATATATATATATATAATATAGATATAATATATATATAATAATATATATATAATATATATAATTATATTATGTTATATATATATATATATATATATATATATATATTATATATATATATATATATATTATAAATAAAATATATATATATATATATATATATAATATATATATATATATATATATATATATATATATATATATATATATATATATATATATATAAGGAAACTTTTGTTGAATTAAAGTCTGCAAATAAAGCGAAATAAATAAATTTGCATACATAAGGATTTATCAAAATACAAAAGCAAAATTCCGTTATAAATTTTTTAATGCATCTTTTCTGCCAGATATTTTGATTCTGTGAAAATTTGCAATGCAACGCGATTGCGTTATGCAGTGCCATTTGTAATTCGAATGACCTTCTTAATATGGATGGCAAGGTAATATTTAGAACCTTGGTCGCAGCGGTCAGCAATAGTTCTCAAAATTTTCAAATACTTATCCTATATATATATATTAATATATATATATATATATATGTATATTATATATATATATATATATATATATATTATATAAATTATATATTATATATATATATATTTGTTTAAATAAGTTCAAAGGTCTGTAAAAATTTGCTATCATACAAATCAAGGGAAATCGAAAGGGATACGGAAAGGCTTCTGACCTTTCAAGCTGCTACTTGTAGGAATACTCAATGATTGATTCTTTTCATATCAAATGTATTATATTTTGATTACTTGGGAATCATTCGTTTTGTTATGCGAATCGTGTAAGTTGTTGAAAGGTCAGGAGTTGACTCCTAGATATAGAGAAACTCTCGAAAAAAATTGCTCCACGAGAAAGGGGCACAAACCCATTAAGTCTTGTAAATACTGTCATTTTTGATTTAAATTACACCCTTTCCTTCAATCACCCATTCCAAAACAATTATACAGAGATTTTATATTTATTAGCATTAGTCATTATGTGTATTACTTTGTAAAAAGTTCATCGAAACTATTATGGATTCGAATCAAATAAATTCAAGTAAACTAGGAATTTTGCGGAATTATTTTATAACACACAATTTGAACACAAAATTCCACAATTGAAATTATTCAATATTTTACCAGTGTTAGAGTTTTTTTATTCCTGTGAAGTAATATTTATTCATTAAAGCTAGAAATTCGTTGAAAAAATGTTGCAA
>JABUQX010065206.1:62500-80186 GCA_015478945.1 Trachelipus rathkii
TGATGGATAATAGGAGCAAATTACTCCATACATGTATGCTCTGTAACGCTTCGTTACGGAGTTATTAGCAATGGAGCCAACCTAATGGGGTGGGAATACGGCATGCGACGCAGGATTCCCCATTAACAACACGATTGCATATCTTTATTCAGGACATTATAATACAACAGATACAGGTTATAATAGGTATTTAAAGTGCGTCCCCCCCCAGCCCTGGTGCATGCACGGCACCTCCGTAAAAGAGACATTGTAGCCGACCGGCATTCATCTGCTGTTATGTCTGCACATGCTTACCTGATTCTTTCCTGCATTACCCGAAAGTCATTGAATGTGGTGATGTATACGGCCCTTCTGACTGCTCCTCAGGCAAAGAAGTCCAATGGTGTGAGGTCCAGTAAATTTGGAGGCCAGAAAAAAGTGCCTACCCGACCTATACATGGTAAAAGGGAGTTAGTAATCAGCAAGGTGCGTATATCTCTGGCAAAGTAAGCTGGAAAGCCATCCAACTGAAACCACATGTGACGTAGATTTAACACGGGTACAACCTCAAGGAGCACTCCGAACCCATTCTGGAGGAATTGAAGGTAGTTCTGGCCTTTCAGGTATCAGGTAGAAAACAGGTGTCGAGGATATTGAGACCCAGTAATCCCAGCCACACATTACATTTAAATTAGTGCTAGTAATGGTGCTCCTTGATTGCTTGAGAAATCTCCTGTGCCCACACGTGACTGTTCCTCTGGTTGTGAGTGCCACGTCTACTGAAGATGACTTCGTCCGTCCACAGCACCAACTCTAGGAAGCGTCTGTTCGTAGTACACTGTCCGATGAATCATTCACAGTCACGTCGACGTCCTACGTCGGTGGGAGTAAATGCTGCACACGTTGCAAATGATATGCATTGCGTCCATCCGCGGCCAGTGTTCTCTATATTGCTGAACGTGGAGCAGCAATTTCGGCAGCCTCTCTACGTACACTCGATGACGGGTTTGCTTCAAAATACTGGAGAATGTCATGGGTACGATGGCAAAGTACCACATAGGCTCCATCCACAATGAAAGTCGGTCTAAAAAATATTCTCAGTATTACATAGTTTGCTTGTTGATATTCCTCGTGAAAACAGAACATTATGCGGCAACCGTCTTCGTTGGAATATACTGCAAGCGGCATGTGTTACGCCGCCTCACTTGCATTCCGTCACACAATCTGACACATAAACATATATTTGGCATGACTCCTTTTTAGATACGTTGTCGGGCATTGAAAAACGTATAAAGTATTCATGATGCAGCGTATATTTACCGAACATCGACACGACTACGACTACTAAAGCTAGTCGGATGCTAGCACTACACGACACGAAATCGCACGCACTACACGACACGAAGCGCAAAATGGAACAACGACACGACACGAACCACAACATCGAACACGACACGAACATACCGCACCACTGTCACGAGCGACACGACACTGATCAAGCGACGAAAGCGGTTTAGACTCCACACTTTGTATGCTGGTAAACTAACCCTGCGATAGCTTATTGCTAGACTCATTGCGGAGATACAATTTCGTTGGTTGTTGCTGGTTTTCTCACTAATCCACACCCCCTTATCTCGGCGTCTAGTAACGTTAGTTTCCGGTGTCGCAATATTTACTTATAAAGTTTGACTGCTGTGAAATGTTATCTCCTTACAAAAAGTTAACGAGCATATATGTATAAGATGTAATAGGCGCTATAATATTCTATCAAGTAACCAATTATGAGATGTTGAAGTGGGTGTTTCATTCATGTGGTATCATGATTTTTCCATATATTTAGTATATATTAGAATATTATATATAGATATACTACTATATATCGTGATTATATATTTTTATAAATATATGGTATATATGTTTTATGGTAGTATGGTATTTATTGTAATTAATTTACTATTATGTGTTATTATTATTATATTTTGAGTAATTATATATATTCTTATATTTTGAATATTTAAGATGGCGTACGTGGAAGAATACACTTGGGTAGGCTGAAGTTTATATATTGATAATATATATATATATATATATTATTATAAGTATATAATGTGAGTATAAGTTATATATATATATATTATATATATATATATCGTAGTATTATATATATAATATATGTAGGTTGGTAGATTTGGTAGTTCTTGTTTCAGTGTAGTTAATATAATTTATTATATGTTGAGAGGTGGTGTAGTTAGGTTGGCCTAGGGGTCTTATAGCTAACGAAAGAGACATCAAAAACATTATTTTCTTAAATAATTTATCATTACCCTTAAATTTGGTAATGAAAGTTTGTTTTACATTTTATAAAGTTTCCCAAACACTATGATTATTTAAATTCACATTCCAATGTGAGTAGTTTCTTAGGCCTAATCATTTTTTTGTTAAAATAGAGCTCGTATTTCATAGAATAAGTTTTAAAGGCGTTTTTTCCTTTTAATATAAAATACTAACACTACTCTTAATTATGCTTATTATTAGGATTTCACTTAACATTTTTGGATAATTAATGCTAAATAGCCGACTTAAATGAAGCTATATACAATTATATTCTCAATATCAGATCAAGAGCTTCTCAGACTCATTCGATACAAAAATTTCAAAGAAACTGCCCACAAGCCAAATATTTCGTACATATTTTTACGGGAAGATCGAGAGCGAAAGATTTCATATATATTAATCGATTATCTTTATCGATTATTATAGCATAGGGACAAATGACTAGCCCGCTCTCCTTTTATAAGTTGACATGAAAATGAACGTCATTCGTCACCGCCATGGTGGTAAATAATTTTACTAAGCTTAAGATAAGACAGTAGGAGCGAGAATTTCTAGATGAATTCAATTATTAGTATAGCTATTATTATTGTGGTTGTTTTTTTTTAATTTGATGATGCATAAACCACGCTTCTTTTTTTTAACTTTTATAATAATAATTTTAATAATTTAGATATTCTTATTTTTCAAATTTAATTTCAAATTATTATAAAAAACCTAAAAATATTTGGGTAGTGAGCTACCTACCGGCCTACCTATATATATATACGCCCTGATATATATAATATATATATTATATATATATATATATATATATATATATTAATATTATAATATTATATATATATAATTAATTATTATATTATATTATATATTAATATATACTATTATAATATTATATATATATATATATATATTAATATATATTAAGTTTAATAAATATATATATATTATATAATATATATATATATATATAATATATATTAATAATCTATATTATATATAACCAGTTTACTTTCCCTAACGGAAGAGGATAATGTATTGTTTATTTAATATTTTTCGGGTAAAATACATTTAAATTTTTTGGTAAAACTTAACCTAACCTAACCAAACAAACTTAAACCTAATAAATTAACCTAGACCTTAATATTAAACGAGTCAACTGTCTTATGAATATGTCCATATATATATATTAATATTATATATATATATTTATATTATATATATTATATATTATATATTATATATATTATATAATATATATATATATATATTAATATATTATATTTATATATATAATATATATTATTAATAATATATATTATATATATATTTTATATATAAATATAATATATTATATATATATATATATAGTATAAATATATTAATATATTAATATATTAATATATATATATATATAATTATATATATAATTAATTATTGTGAAAATCTATAATTTCTTAGTCAGATGTGGGTCACTTCCGCTCTTTAAGTCCGCTAGTCCTGCTATAGTCCGCTCGCGGCGGACTACCCCAGAATAGGTTGCGGACTAGCGGAGGTGCGGTAAGAAATTAGCGGACTTGCACGTGCGGATTAAAAAAAAGTTTCCGCTCAACGTTTGTTCTCGTGCTACCTTTTTAAAAAAAATATGAAAATATTTTTACTTATTAAAGAATTCTTATTGGTTATATTAAAAATACAATATAATTTTGTATATTTTAAGTTTTAAATCATTTCGGTTTAGTACCTAGAAGACTTGATTTTTTAATAATATAATAGACAATACCAAAAGATAATCCCAACCTCCTCTGAAAACGGTTCCATACTATTTATAAATATACATTTAAGAATTAGAGTTTATAAGATTATCTGAATGGCTCGTATTGCCTCATCTTAATAACTTTAATTAGTTATACATTATTACTCGAAATGCAATAAACTGGCCAATATGCTAATATCATTTCTGTTGTAAGAACCAAAATATCATAATATATACTGGTATAGTATATATATATATATATATATATATTATATATATTATTATTTAATATTAAATTTTATAAATTATATATATATAGTAATATACTACTATATATATAATGTATATATATATACTATTATAAATATATTTATTTTACAAAACTGATTACCATATATATATATAATATATATTGTATATTTATTATATATATATATATATATTATCATATCATATATTATCATATATATATATTATATATACTGAGATATATTATATATTATTGGTAAACCATAAATAATATATATATATATAATATAGATATAAGGGTATATTAAATATATTATGGGATTTTTATACAAAGAACTAGAATTAACATATTTATATTATATTTATTATGATAGTATATATAGTATATATTATATAGTTATATATATTATATATATATAATATATATATTACCTAATAGTATTTTCTTATTATATATATAAAGGGTTGGGTTCAAGTAAAAGTACTTTGTACTCTGTTACATTTTTTGGAGTATCTTGGTACTGGTTACTTTGTATCTTGCAGTCTGCTAAATCCATTGGTAATTGTACTTGTATTGTACTTTAACATTTTTTACTTGGTACTTGTGCTTGGTACTTTCAAAATACTTTTGACATTTTTAACTTGCCAATATTTTTTATTTTCTTTTTAATCATTTTTCGCCTACGTATTGAATATATCATGCATCAATCAATCATACAAATCATTCATTATCATATCATAAACACCATCCACCTTTATTTTCCCCAAGACTGGGGTAAGGTGCGTAACATGTTCCCCAGAAACAGAAAGTAGTAGAAGAATATGAACAAGTCTAAAAAATCGAAAAGAAACCCCAGCCTTACCTCCCTTTTATACCTTATTAGTGGGAACAATCGCAGCACAAAAATATCCACTCACTTATGAGCATCATCGTGACCCGCGACCGGACCTACTATGGCATCTAGCCCATGTGGGGTTCATCCCTTTGGCCTCAGGTGGGGTCCTAAACCATGGCACAGCTTTCTCAACAACATTACAAAACCCGCTGCCACATTTACTCCCTATTTATATCACATTTTATCTCGCCCCTGCAAAACTCACATTTCAACTCCTCCATGAAGACATTCTATTTTTGCTGACTCATATCACTTTTTCTTCGTCTCTTCTAACCAGCCAGATGGATTCCCAACAAGCAGACTTCAAACCACTATAATCAGTTCCGCTTAACCATTACCGACTATATTCCTCACTGTTTAATGAACCATAACGCATGCTAAACATACTTATTATTATTATCCCTTTTTTATACCATACAACTCTGTATTTTATAGAAAATGCGTTCATTCCTCAATCTATCAATTCTTCTCACCCCCTAAGATTCAATAAAGATTGTCCATCTGAACACATGTAACTTTAGATTTACCCCTTTATTCCAGACCATAACGTATCTACTACTTAACATTACACTACAGGTAACAACTTACATCACATCAACGACATAGCGCCTCAAGACTTAGTCCTCTTACATCCACCAAGATTTAATTGCATCCAGCCGTCCCTTCCTGCATTTCACAACTTACCTACTACACTCGGCATCATCGTCCTTTTCGTCCAACATATATCTTAAATATTTAAACCAGTTACTTGTTCCAGCTGCTCACATCTAGCATAACTTTCTTCACGCCGAGGACTGTCCTCATTCATAACCATAACCTTACTCTTATCTACGTTTACTTTCAACCCATCCTTTTTACACATCCTCCCAAATATTTCTACAATCCCTCCCCTGTTCTCTCTTTGTCTTTGTCAATATTATCGTCTTGTCAGGTATGTTGGCACTCTTCTCACAGATATGAAGTAGTGTTGTATTTAGAGTGGTCCTATAATAATTACTGTGTTTTTGTTTATTTTTATACGTAGGTTATGGTGAGCTATGGTTATGTTGGATTTAGTCTTCTTTTGATACTGGTGGTTTGTTTAGAGGTGTTATAGTCAGGGATGTTGCTGTTTTTGGTTGTATAATGTGTGTTATGTTAGTCTATGGGTGTGATGTATTTATAGATGTTGATTGTAAGTTGGGTGTATGGTGTGTATAGGGGTGCTTGGGGTTGTCGGGTGGGTTCTGGTGGTGTTGTTAGTGTGTATTGTATTTCGGGGGTTGCTATTTTACTGTGTGTATTATTATTGTAGTCGGGTGTGTGCTTAGTAGTAGTACGGGTTGTTGGTGTGAGAGTGTTATGGTGTATATATTTGGTAGGTATTCAGGGTTGATGAGATGGGTAGGTTTGGTGTTGAGGTTGTAGGTACTATGTGGGTGGGTTGATGTTGCGTGAGGTAAGGTATAGGCTTCCCAGGAGGGCTTCGTCACGCTTGTGTCAGTGTGTGGATATACAGACATCTTCTCACTTATGGCCACGATAGAGCGTGTTATACGCCTATGCGAGTCACTGTGAGAGCGACTCCATCTTCCTTGTGGCGAAATTGTGCGTCCGACGGGCCTCAGGCTATCTACTAGTTAGACACTGTACTCAGGTAGAGGTTGATTCGCTTCCTTTGTTCAGTGAGAGAAGCATGACATGCTTCTTCGCATTAGGATTCGTCGAAAAACTCGTTCTCCGGCAAGAGCTCTGCCAGATGATCTTTGCTATCTAGCTGCTAAAGATTCTAACGCATCCCAAGAAAGTAATTACAAGCAAAAGGAAGGAAACCAGGAAGTTAGAGGAGAAGAGTTCTATTCCCTATAACCATAAGGCGATTAGTAATGTTATATTTGTTTTGCTTTTGTTTTGTTTCTGATGAGCGGACATCACCAACAAAGGGCATATGCCGTCCCTCCAGGCAGACAAAACCCTGCCTTCAGAGGCTAAACACGAAGCCCAAGGCAAATGCTGATACCCACCTTGCACTCGAGAGCGCCTGATACTTCACTCTCGCTATCGAGCGATAGAAATATCATTCCTATATACCGACATCGGTGAATAAAATACTTTTCTCATTCATAAATCTTATAGGCCTAAATTTCAGTTTTTTGCGTATCTTTATAATTTATAAATATCAAAAATATTTTTTTAAATAAAAAGAAACAAAGTCGCTTATAAAAATTTTTGTTACTAATTCGAGTCCTAGAACCTCACTTTTTGAATAACAGTAATCTTTCTATTATTTTTAACTTATTGATAGAGAACACGAAATGAAATTTATGTTGCTCCTTTTTCACGGTTAAATTTAATTTTGTATTGATAAAAGATTTTGATTTTAATTACAATTTAATTCTTTATTAATTAATTAAAATATTTTCTTCATTTTTATAAATTTTTTTAAAACAGCTATATATATATATATATATATATATATATATAATCACTAATAATATATATAATTATAATATTATTAATATTATATTAATATTATATATAATTATATATATATTATATTATTAATATGTAGGCGAGATGGTGATTCATCGGATTTGGAAGTGATGTGTAATAAAACGTTTATGAAGGGTATAAGTTTCCGAGGGATTGTAGTAGGTCATATTAGTACCTTTTTAATAAGTGGAAGGGAAAAGGTAACTGTATAAGTATTTAAAGGGTAATTAAGTTTATTTGAGAGTGGTTGTAGGGAAGATATATGTTTGAATATTTTGGTCTGAAAGAGTGCGTTCGAGAATTGAGTGAAAAACTAAATTTGGCAAAGAATTAAGGTGCGTTTAGAAAGTGGTATTAGGAGGGATGTGTGGATCAAAGTCTGTCATTGAAACAAAATTATTGGAGAAATAGATAATAGGGAGGAGAAAATTGTATTTAGGAATTTAAATGGATTTGCAACAGGCGTATATAGGATTAATAGGGAAAACTTTATGGCATGTTTTTGTGATATATGGTGTTAGTGCTAAGCTCTTCTGAAATATGAAATGAAGTCAGAGATAAAGTATGCTTACTGATAGTGAAGCGTGTGTAAAGAATAAATAGAGATGAAAGTGTGATTATTTTTAATATATTATTAGCATATGATACAGGGAGGTAGGTATGTCTCCTTGGCAATACCCATTTGTAAATTGGATGAGGTTTATGAAGAATTAGAGTAAGGGGGTGACATTAGGGATAGAGTTTAGAATGATGGAAGATGGATCGCGTGGAGCAATGCACTATCCTATATATATGAGGGATGATTTTTGGAGTTCTTGAGTGTGGCGCCACATACTGAGAGAGTCTTGAGAGAGGACTGAGTAGATAGGATTTGGTAGGTAGTGTGTAAAAAGAATAAAGGGGTGATTTGAAATAGTAAAACTGTAGATAAGATAGTAATGATTTTTGGGTGTGTAAGTGAGGACTAGAACCTTCATGGTAGTCGAATGATGTATTTTGAATAGGCTCGCGTTTGACGCAGTCTGGACAAAAGTGTCTGAATTTAAAATATTGGTATAATATGTGTGATGATGTAAAAGGTGAGCGGATTGATGCATGAGTGGTAGTAAAGGTAAAAAATTGTGAATTGTGCAGGGAAGGAGGTCTGGTGTCAATTAAATCTTGGTGGATGTAAAGGGACTTAAGTGGTTTGAGTACGCTAGGTAGGTTCTTAACGAAAATGAGTGTATGTTGTACCATAGTGTTTTAATGGTTATAATATAGTAGTTGGGATAAAAGTAATGGGTCTGGACATAAATTGGTGAAGAAGGTTAATATAGATTTCACTATGTTACGTACAATATATGTTAAGAATGTGATCTCTCTCTGAGCATGGAGTACATATCTGTGGCTTAGTGGCAGTGTTAGGCTGCTGAGAAGAGCAAAGGATAAGATTATTGGACGGAAGATGAATCGGTTGGTATTGCGAGGAGTTGTTTGTTGTTTGGTGTTGTGTTGGTGGTGTGATGAGTGTGTGTGTAGGTTGGTGCGATTGTTGTAAGAGTCTTGTTTTGTTATAGATAAATGTGAAGAGGTTAGCTTGACGCCTAGTGGTGTTGACGTTCAGAAAAGGAAATGGCCTGGAAGAGAGAAATGTGAGTTTTGCCGCAAGAGTCGAGAAGAAGGTGCGACTTAAAGTAGGCGATGTTTGAGTATGGTGGGTGTGTTGTTGTGAGGAGGTATGGTGTTGGTGATAGCAATTCCGGGCTGTCACGGTAAGAACCACATTGATGAGAGGTATTAGGTTGATGGGGTAAATCGCTGTCGCGTGTGGATAATCTCGTTAAGGGGTTGTTTGGATTTTTTTATTGCTGCGATCGAGTTCTCTTTGAATTGGTGATAATAGTAGTTAAGTGCGTGTGGTGGCAGTATAGGTCTGGTGCTTCATTTTAGTCTGACTTGTTTCGGTGATGATTTTTTTGGGTTATTCTTACTTATGGTTTTTATGATGTTTTTCCGGTTATATATGATTTACGCACCTTTTGCGCTGTCATCCAGTCCTTTGGGGGAGGATAAGATGGGGTTGATGTTGGTAGGTGGTGGTGGTGGTGTGGTGGTAGAATGATGATTGTGATTGGATGATGAATTGATTATATGATGATGATTGAGAGATTGGAATGAGTGAATGATGAATGAATTAAGTGAATGAGTCACAGGATTGTCTATGCCTCTAAGAGTATGCATGGATGATGATGATGATTGATGATGATGATGATAGATGATAGATGAGATGATGAGATTTGCTGAAATTAATTGATTGAGATATCGTTATTTAATTTGATGATTTGTGATGCATTTGGGTAGTAATGTATTATGTATGTAGTGATGAATGATGTGATGTATGATTGATAGAGATTTGATGATGAGTGTGATTGAGTGTATGATGGTATAGAGGGATGTATTGATAGATGCGGAGTGTGATGGATAGATGGATTTGATGGGATTTAGATAGTGATGTGATGAGATGATGATATGAGATTGATTGATTGTATGTGATTGGATGTTGTTGGGAATGAGTGATCTGATGATGGTTGAGTATGATTGTATTATACGGTACTGTATGTGGATTGTTTATGATGATGATATGATGATGATGATTGGATGATGATGATGATGATTATATTATATTATATAAGTATAATATATGTAGTATATATATATTAAGTTGTATATTATTAGGTGAGTTATGATATATATGATTCTAATATGAATTTATTTATGTGTATATGTAGTGTTTTGTATATTGTGATATTTGTTATAATAGTAGTCTGATGGTATATGAATTATATATGGTGAATACTTTTGTTTTATTCGTGATGGTTTATTCTGGGATATTTAGTCAGGATTTAGTGTTATAGTATCGTAAATAGGGGGTGTAGTGACTGTTGGTTATTTTAGTATTGAGGTGAGTGTTATGTTAGTTGAGTGTATCACATGGAGTTTGGAGTGATAGTAGGGTTATAGAGCTATATACTATTTACTATATAGGTGGGGTACAAGTTTTCAATAAAGTTGAACTTGTACTAGTGTGTACACTTGTACTGATACTCAGATGTTGACTCGTTGTACTTTGAACAAATATTTTATAGAAGAGTTTAAATAATTTTCACTATGTTGGTACTTATTATGTACCTTTGTACTTGAAAATGTTAGAGTATCTTGGTAACTCTTGTAGCTGGTTTTGTTGAGTTTGCATGCTCGTGAGAGATATTGTAAGCAACTTACGGTAATACAAGCACTTTCTTAATCTAACAAATGATTAACATCATATATATCAAGGAGCCTATACTAGTTATATATATACTATATATATGTAATAATATATGATGTTATTGCTGTGGTATTTTGCGTATTAATAGATATTTATTATCAATATCTCACTCATATTATTAATATCTTCAACTATTCAACTTTTAATATATATTATATACTGTAAATATAATACTATTATACCATAACCAATGGTATAATTAATATTATCCACTCACCCTCCCACTTATACTATATATTATATTAATTATTATTATATATATATATATATTATAGTAATATTTAATATATATTAATATATATATATATAAATATAGTTATTAATATATTATATATAATATATATATATATAGTACCCTTAGTATATCTTTATTGAGTAGTATAATAGGAATATATATATATAGTTGGTATATCTAGTACTGAAGGTACTTTATATAGGAATATATTATTATATATATATTATATATATTATAATATATATATATTAATATATATAATATATATATAATATTATATATATACTATAGTCTAGCTTCCCGAGCTGATACGTAGCATCAGCATCGACTCTGCAGGAGTCGAGGCCTTCTAATGGATTCTACTAAAGTCTTGGACGAAAATAGACCTTCTTATGGGTGGATCAGGGTAGGTTCACAAAACTATTTTACAGAAGGAGGCGAATGATGTATAGTGTAGAGACCTTAAATTGCAAAGGTGAAACTGCTGAAAATGAACTAACACCAGCACAATGGTTCACCAAGGAACAATTCTTAAGTATCTAATTGAGGATATTTGATTTGAACCTTGTTCATAAAATATATAATACCATCCTTCTCCCTAGTTACTGCGGCTGTAGAGCGAATTTTTAGTATTGGTGGGGATATGTTTTGAAGGGCAAAGAGGTAGCTTTAACCTCAGACTTTAATCTGCTTTTTTAATTTTTGTGAGACACCTTAATATCTTTTTGAAAAGGTATATGGATCTCTTGTCCTTTCAAGACGACATTAAAAAGGAAGAAAATTTTGAGTGAATTTTTGTAATATTACATTAATATCAATTTTCATATTAATTTATAAATAATATTATTTTTGATATGTTAATTACTAATTTAGTTTTTAATATTTAATAAAATCTTTTTGTGTATGTATGCATCCATTTAATTAATTATTAGCAAGGAGACCTGCGGACTTCTTGCGAGTAAGAGCCGGAGCGTATTTCAACTTGAATGGTCTGAAATAATGAGGGTGCGGATGGGGATAGCGCCCTTAGCGGATCTACCTTTTCTCAGTATAGAATGAGCGTAAGTTTGCACGGAGTAGTTGCGCTAGCGGGGACTGACCTCTAAATGAGCGATGGATCCTACGATCCTTCGTAGAGATTGTAATATATATATATATATATATTTATATAATATATATACTACGTATTATAGTATATATATAAATATGTATATTATATATATATTTATATATAAAATATATATATAATATAGTATATATATTAATATGTTTTGTAAGTACTAGATTGTTTTCATACAAATGGGTTAAGGTAGCAAGATTAATATTTATATATATAGTATATTATATTCTATATTATATTATTATATATATAATATGATATATATATATCTAATATATGTATTATTATATAATATTAATTACTATAGTTAATATATATATATTATATATATATATATTATAATGATTATATTTAATAATATATATATATATATATATATTATATATTTATAATACCAAGAAAAATTACACTCAGTCTAATTAGCTCTTCTACTACTCAATAAATTGCTGATATTTTCGTTCAACATTCTTCGTTATATGTTTTTTAAATAAGCGTTTTAATTAAGATTTCACATTTAAAAGCCTGATCAAAATATTGAGTATTTATCTAAAGTTTTGTTTTTAGCAAATAATTCACACTTAACATTCTTCCATCTAATATTAATAATCATCAAAATTAAATTAATAATTTAATAAATTAAAATTGGCTCAAGTTTTTCCTACCTTTCAAGAATAAAAAAATTAAAATAAAAAAAAAACCGTGTTAAATGTGGCAACATCTAATGATATAGTCGCAGGAGAGTTAACGATATAGCAGATGAGGCGGCCTCTGCCTCTCTTTATATAATGCTATAGAACAATAATTATAGGATAATATTTTATTTCAGCTTACGCCGATGATGCGTAGGAAAGTTAAGGCAGTGTGGAATAGAGAGGCCAAGCATTAAATAAATCATTTTTGGTTATTATATTATCTTTAAATGAGATTTTGTTTAGATTAATTTTCTCTTGATAGTATTTACATAGATTTGAACTTTTTTAATATTTTTTTATTTGTTTTTCCTAATTATTAAATTTGTTCTTAAAAATAACGTTAGGCCAAATGGCCACCGCAGCTAATCACTCCTTAACTTAACGTCCAGCTGATATATTATAGTATATAGTATATATATATATATATAATATTATATTAATATAATACTTATAATATTATATATATATATATATATATATATTATGAAATATTATAGTATTATAATATCTATTATATATATATATATATATTGAATATATATAATATATAGTATTTAATATTATATATTAGTATATTAAGGTTAACTTTTTAATGTTTTGTATGAAGTGTGGTTTAGGAAGGAAGATAATTATCTGTTTCTTTAAGTATTCATGAATACGAAGTCTCTATCATTTTCTAGAATTTATCTGAGTAAACGAAGGGTCATTTTCAGTTGAAACTGCCGATAGCTATATATTTGAAAGATTTTGTTTACCATATCTCTGAGACACATAACAGTTCTTAGGATACAGTTGGCATCTGATTGGGATGAGAGGAGAGAAGAGAGTGAGAGATAGACAGAGAGTAGAGAGAGTTGTGATCAGAACTCACGCATAAGAAAAGTGATTTCTCTATAAGTCTCTATCAGAGGCTTGGAGAATTTTCTAAAAATTAAATAGTATATGATAAATAGAATACACTGATATTCTTATATGTTGTTTCTTTGGTAATATACAATAAATTTAAAATTCACCGTGACATTATTAAAAAATATCTTATTTATCTTTCTATAAAGAGATAAATATATATATATATATATAATATATATTATTTTTATATATATATAATATATATATATTATAGTATATATATATATATATATATTATATAAATTTAATATATAATGATATATTATAATATTCATATATAGTATGATTTTATATATAGTTAATATTATATGATTACATATATAAATAATGTATATGTATAAATATGATTAATATATATTATATTATTATATTAGTATAATATAATATATATATTATATATTATATTATATTATATATATATATAATTACTATATATATAATATGAAGTTTGTATATTATTATAATAATATTAGTATTATTGTATATATTATATATTATATATATATTATATATATATATGATATTATATATATATTATTATATGATATATGAAAAATTTTAATATATCTTGTATTATGATATATATTATATATTATACGTATATATTATACATATTATATATTATATATATTATATATATATATACTATATATGTATATAGTATATATAATATTTATAATATCATATATATATAATATATTTATATATATATTTATACAGATATATATATTATATATTATATATTATATTTTTTTAATTTAAAGTTCACATCTTCGCGTCGAAGCGATGGGCATAGCCCTATTTCGAAAGGCCGGGAACTTCTTGGTAATTTCTACCTATCTACCTGGGATCCGAACTAGGATTCGATCCCGTCGCGCGGGTTTGTGTTGCCTATGCGGACTTCGAGTATTGTCTGCGTGCCGCTTCGCTTTTTCTTTTTATACGGTAACCGATTTGTGCCACGGTATATATATATATAATATAGTATATTAGTATATATATATATTATAATATATATATAATTATATATATATGTATATATTTATAGTATTATATATTATATATATTATATATATATACTTATATATATATATATATATATATCGTATACTATATGTATATATTATATTTATTAAAGTTCACACTTTAAGGGCAATGCCCTGTTCAAGGAGGGAACTTCAGGTAATTTTCTACCTAGGAACCGAACTAGGATTCGATTGACGGCCACTCGCGGGCAGTTGGTTGTGCTGGGTCTGGTGTCGTGTCTTTTTTTGTTGGTGTGTTGTGGTTGTTTTGTGTTTGTGAGTTCCGTTGTGGTTTGTTTGTTTATGATGTATGTGCTTGTTTTGGATTTTATATTTGGTTGTGGTTTTTTTCTTAGTGATTATTTGTTTGTTGTTATGCTTATGCTTTGTTGTTCTGTTGTTTTTTTGTTATTCTTGTTTTTGATGTTTTTTTTTCTTTTTGTGTGTGTTTTTTTTGGCGCCGTATGAAATCCTGCAGTTGTCATCGATTCTCTTGTTTCAGTTTAACCCCGGACTTCTGAAGAATGCTTGCGGCGCCGAGATGCTGTGGTGGAGGGTTTCTGTTCTTTGGATAATGTTTGATGTAACATTCTTTGGTGCCAACTGGTATATTATTAGTAGTAGTTATATAATATACTATTATTATATTTTTGTTGTAGATGTTATATTATGTTATTGTTTATCTGCTGCTTGCCGCTTGGTTTGTATATACTTATACTATAAATATATATATATTTATATTATATAATTAATGTATATATTAATATTATATATTAATATATATATATAAGTATATATATAATAAGTATATATTATTTTTATGTTATTTATTATTTTCATATTTTACTTTATTTATTTATTATATTATATATATTAATTATATATTTATATATATATAATATATTTATTATATAATATATATATATTATATATATATTATATATATTATATATATGTATATATATATATATATATTATATATATCTATTAATATATTATATATTCATATATATTATATATATATATATATTAGTATTACTACTTTATCTATATATATATATATACATATAATATATATTATTATATATAGTATATATATATTATATATATATATATAGTATATATATATATATGTGCCAAAAAACATGAATGCTGATAAATTTATATTTGTTAAATTGTTGAGGATACGTGGTAAGAGAAAGAATCGATGTTATCGATGTGTCGACTGAATGAGCGTAACTAAAACAATCTCATTTAACATTAGATAAAATGAATAATAAACTTAAAATCATTCAAATAAAATTTCTTTGTATTGACAGCAATGATTGATTTTAAGAATGAAGGACATACTATTTAAAATAAAGATAAGATTTATGACACTTAGAGTATGTATTATTCTTAATCAGAGAGGGTATTTTTTCTTGAGGGGTTTTCTTATCAAGGAACCAAACCTTGGACTTCCGCCACACAGTACTGTTTGCAATCACAACATATGATTCTAAGTATCAATTAATGAATTTGACGAGTATTAATATATAAAAGAATCTTTTCTTTGAGACTTCCTTAAGCAGGTGTTAAAAGATTGAGCCATTTCATGGTCCTTTCCAGGTCTTTGTAATATGTAAATAATACAGACCTTGGATTACTAACAAATGTATCTTCTTCGTTATCGAACTCTATATAATAAAGGATAAGCATCACCAAAAAAAAAATTCTCCATCATCAACTGAATATCAGACATTGGCCAATCATCAATTATTATTTCCCAAATTAATTTAGTTTGAACTGATATTATTCCTTAAAAACCTTTAGTAAATTGCCAATGATAATTCTTAAATTAGATTTTGATCTTTAACGAAAGACTTCTAAATTTAATATTATAAAACTGAAATTGGAAGGAATACTTCGATATCGCGTGGAAAATATTGATACGCTTGGTCGAATGTTTAGTTTTATCAAAACCTGCTTATAATAATATACTTTACGATCGCATATGATTATGTATTACTCGAATGCAATATATTGAAATGATTTGTGTAAGTCTGTATTGTTTATACATAGTGTACCCATAAAACTTTTATTTTTATTCCTTTTTTAATATTTAACATAATTTTATTTTAATATGAGAAAAGGTACAAATTAAAAAATTAAGTATATTATATTAATAATTTTTAAACAGTTTTTATATTAGTTTATTTTTATTTTTACTATTGTAGTTACCTATACGAAATGCGTTTGTTAGTGCTTAATTAGTTTTGATTCTTATCAGGCCCGTTATATATATATATACGTTACGGGCCTTATATTATATAAAGTATATTATATATATATATATATATAGTATATATAGTATATATATATATATATATATAAGTAGTATATCTATAGGTATATATATATATAATATTATATATTATATATATTATATAAGAGAAATATAACATATAATAGTTTTAACTTTGTCCGTTAACTTATGTTGGCAGAAATGAAAATTTTATGTATATTGATGATGTAAAATCTATATGCATTGATGTTTCAATCAGTGGATTTGAAAATTTCCGAGATCCTGAAAGGAACCGGCGTTGATGGAAAATTTTATGTCAACTTGGTATAATTTTTTTTCCTGTGGTAGCCTTTGAGGAAATTGGTTCACAATTAAACCCACTACACAACCACAAACATTATATATATATAATTATATAATATAGT
>JABUQX010065207.1:0-34279 GCA_015478945.1 Trachelipus rathkii
TATATCAGATGAACGATAAAAGGTGGTGTATATATTTTAATAGTAGAGAAAGTGAACTTATAATGTGGATGAAACATATGAGTTATCAAGTGTTGATTTCAAAGAATTGGTTGGGTAACGTATACTCACAGAAAATTGTTGTGTTAAGGGTTCATTATTTAATATTTAAGTTGCTCCAGATCGTTGTAAATTTTGCACTAAAATTAATGATATTTACGGCCTCTCCTTCTCCTACCACCAATTAAATAGTAATGAGTAGGAAAACCAACCATTCAAGTGTTGTTGAAACATTGATAAATTCACCTACTAAATAGAGGACCATCGAATTATGATGAGAAAGATGTATAACAAGTATTATATCATCTAGTGAGAAGTTAGTAAGGTATTCAATAAAAAAGGCGTGAGCAGAGTTATAGGTGCATTGCATGTGTGAGTGAGCAGAATCTCACCGTCACGCCCACATAACAAACAAGATTATTTTGGGTAAGTAAGACCTGGAGACATATTAAGAATTTGTTTATATGCAGGAAACCACGATATAGCGATAGTTTTATTAGAGAGTTATTATTACCTAGAAGATATATACATAATGGAGTGAAATAACAGATACGAGTGAAGGTACGAGATTAGAGTTACTTGATAGTTTGATTAGGATTCTAGAGCATCACTAATACACCGTATTATAACACCACCATACCACCTTCTTTTTTTTTGAATAGGTGTGTAATAAAATGTGATTTAATATTACGTGAGAGTGTTTGTTCACATACTTAGGATCTTTGAGAAGTTAACCTAGAGCCTGTAGTGTTCCATGTTTATTATTAGCAATGAATTCCTAGCTCTCACTTCGCACTGGGTCTCGAAGCACGTAATTGAGCAAACTAGCCGTCTAAGGGAGAAACATCTTAGAGTTTTAAATGGATCGCTTACGTTTCCGATACATTCCACGGCCGGTGATTACAAGGAGCTGTCTCACGTATATTGACTAGTCACTCACGGATGTTAGTCAAAGTCGATATAGTGTAAATAGCCACGCGCCGGTGCATAATCTGTAACATCTTTGCTCACAGTGACACATACAAAATCTAAAACAAATACAATTTAAAAAAAATCAGAAACAAAAAAAACAAACTACTAAAAAACCTTGATAACAGTAAGTTAAAATAATTATTCACAATCACTATATACCTATAATATAACTCACCTAGAGTTAAATGTATAATATAGTACTTAAATTGTAAATTTAAGTAAATAATGAGTGTAAAATATGAATAATCTTAAAGTTAAAAACACTTACGCTCTCTTGCACCCCTACTCAATGCTTTAACGAATTATAATAAATAGTAAAATATATATTGATTTAACATTAAAACCTAATCTACATTAAAAAAAAGTATATTTATTAATAGAAATATTAGAATATTTCTAAACCTGAAAGAAGGTTCCACATGTTTGGCGATTTGCTCCAGAAACCTTCATATTTAGTTGTAATCATCTTTTCTAATTAATCTTTAATGACTTCTAATCCATTATAATAAATAATAATATAAATATAAAAAAAAAATAAAAAAAAAAATAAGTTAAATACAGGACTATCCTTTTTCATAATCATATATCGTAAAGATAGAACTTATTACTCAAAATGAGAGATAATATGGTATTACAAATAAGTAAGTTTAAGATATTATTAAATTCTTCAATAAAAAAAAAAAAAAAGTTATGAAAAACATTTTAGCATTTTTACATAAAGTTTAAACATGACTACATAAAATCAATAACAATAAATAATATAAGGATATAATTTATTTCACTTAAGTGAGAGAACATATCAAAGTGAACGCGAACACGGATATAGTTACGAATTAACCTACAGCACACTTATACATACACACGTGTTAGAATGTAGATATATTATAGAATATGGTATATCTCTATATAGAAGATACTCTTTATTAATATATATCATATATTATAAATATATTTATATTATTATTAATAATACCTTTAATTATAAGATTTTATAATCATTATAAAATCGTAATTTTTAGAGATTGAGAGCAAATTTATAATATCTACAAACAGTAATTAATAGATTAATTAATTATTTTAAGATATTTTAAATTATAGGGATATTAAAAGATATTTTTTGGAAAAAAATAATTTATAGATATTTATAGAGTATTTTTTATTTTATATTAGTGTAGCATTTTTTGAGAGATGTTCGTAAAGATTCCTTATCTGTATAACGTTATGAATGAGAAGAGATAGAGAGAGAGAGAGAGAGTAGTTATAGAGAGAGCAAGAAGCCTATTGAGATTGTATAAGAAGTAGTGATGAATAGAGGATACTAGAATGATGGTATTGTACCGTGAGTTCCTAGCTGCCAAAGTTTCCAAAATACTTAAAAAATAGGCCCCTTAGACTAATTACAGAATGAAAAGAGCAAACCGAATTAAAAGAGATGTTATGATTTTGTAAATATTGATGAATATTACATAAGAAATAAAAGATAAATATTATTTTTTTTATAAAATCGGTCGTCGCTCCATTTTTATATTAAATTTGTAAAATACACTGATTTAAATACTGGAAGTAGGTAGCCCTGCCTATGCCATATTATTGAGGATTAGTAATAGATGGTTTTTATTTTAAATGTGTTTTAACATATATCATCATATATCATATGAAAATAAAAAATGATAAAGTTTATTAACTTTAAGTCTGTTAGCGAAATCGAATCTAATACAATTTTAAATCTGATATGAAAATATCTTTAATAAACTTCGAAAAACTTAATAAAGAGTTATACCGATATTGGAGGCAGATAAATTTAAACCCAGTTAACGATAGTACATATACATCAATATGTAACTGCGTTTAATTTATAGGCAATCATGCGTGTATGACTTGTTGAAATCATTGATTTTTTTCGCGTGCCATCTCTCTTTTCGATATGCAATCGAATACCACATTAAAAATGAGGAGTTCCGTATATCCACATGAGAATTCCGATAGTCATTCCGGGTAAGCCTCGAAGGTGAAGCCGATGAAATGATAATCCACATTTGCACTGACACCCATTGTGAGAAAGATAAATATTTATGCTACTATATATAAAAAAGAAACCTGAAAATTAATATTCTAACTTTTAGGTTCCACCGTTAAATCCATTAGACTTGATAGAAACCTATAATGAAAATTCTCGTCAAAGTATTCATTTAATTAAATCAGAAATAACTAATGTTTAATAATTTATCTAGTGGTTAAAAAAAGTTTAGAAATGGAAATAATGCCTAATATTTTTTATAATAATATTATTAAAAGCCATTTTCGTTTTTTGCTTACGAAACGTTACGAAACGTAAGAAAAATGCTTGAGTTTGCGATCGTTTTTGTTAAAAGTTCCAAAACTTAGCTGCAAATAAATTCTATTAAAAAAATTTCACCAAATAACTCGATAAATGTAATAGTAACATGGTTTTCTGAAATAATGATTTTGATGCAAGAATTTTTATTCTTATATATTTATTATATTATACACAGAATTAAGGAATATCTTTATGTCAATTCCATTAATTTTTAACGGATTTTGAGTTGTTTGACAAAAACGAACGCAAACTCAAGCATATTTCTTATACGTATTCGTAAGTATTAATAAGTGACAAACGATTAACGGAGCTTTAATTACTTATTATTAGTATTCCGAAATGAACATATATAAGAGGAAAGGTATACAATTTATAAGAATAGTAAGATGAGAATTTGTTTTGTTATAAAATAAATCACATCACTAAACGTGCCTATACACAATTTAAATCAGAGATATAAGCACATTGTATAGGGTAGCATTTTTTTTTTTAAATAAATTCAGAAAAAATATTCATTCATTGACATTTTTTTAAATATATTTGTAACGTATAATATATTTTACGTAATAATTGTGACCTATATATAATCATGTGTAATTAATATATTTATTACTCATTATAAAGATGTTACTAATAAAAAAATAAATAAAATTTGGTGAGATAGAGAAGGAACAATGTCATGATCAATCTTTAGTTAGTTTTATAAACTTTGGAATATAATGATTAGACTTATTTTGAGAACCTATTAAACTATGTAAGGCAATGCTCATCACAAGTTGCCATACTTATAAATCAGCATATTTGCTGCTATATGCAAATAGTTTTTCTCATAGTATTACCTTAAAATCTTGGACTTAATGCTATACTTACATTTTGAACCTAGAGGTTATTACATATATATGGATGCCTAAGTCATAATACTATACTATATATATACCATATTAACGTATTTATTATTATTATTACTTTACGTGAAGAAATATATATTTTTTTAAAACTCATTTTATAATAGTTACTATAATTTTGAAGTTTAAATAGGAAGAATTAGACTTTAATCGTATTATTAAACTTGAATAGTTTAGATATAAATATACTTTAGTAATATTATTATATAATTATTAACTAGGCATTAGTTGGTCAAACATAGTTAGCTATATAGGATATACTATATAGGTATTATTATATGAATACACAAATTTTGAGACATAAATACTAATATATTATTAATATATATAATATATTCAATCATAATTGCAGCTGTTTTAATGTGAGTTATTACTCATTAATGTTTATTTAGAACCAACTACCTCCATCTTCTGTAAGTAGAGGGAGAGGCAAAATAGTTATCAGACCAGCTATGTGACTTAAATAAGAACACTTTTTATTAGTAATAGTGACTATACTTATGTTAAATACATTGAATGATTAAGTAGCCCAGGATATAGCATTCTCAGTAATTTAATTTACTTTCCTTTAAGCTCATTCTAATACAGAATTTCTTAAAAAAAAATCATACCGGCTTATAAGACTTATTAAAAAAATAATTGTAATATAATAATTAAAATAACAAAAGTTAAATCAAGCAGTCTCTTTTAGGAAAAAAGTTATAGCCTCTCAAAAGTTATTGAAATTTTTCCGACATAGACTTTTGCTTATAAAATTATATAACTATATAGTTAATATTTATTCATTTTATCTATTCAATTATATATCATAAGTGAACAATAAAAGTTCAGAAAGACAAAGAATAATAGTAGCTAATAACCATAGGTTCCAGATACTTACTTCTAAGGTTTTATAGTATATCTTAAGGTTTACGTAGCATATCTAAATTCTAAATCTATCCAGGTTATGAGTCTTCAGGTTTAAAAACTCATTATCTCATTATATATATAAGTATATACCCTAACTGAGTAGGATGATATATTTATTATATTAAGTATATTTATATATACATTTACCAACTGTAGTACAATATTTCTATGCTTATTATCATTTCATTCATTTATAACACATTCTTACATTTACATTTACATTTAACACATATTATTATCACATTTCACACTATATAAATTAATAGGTTAGACGTTACCTATAAATATGTACCTATACAGGCCTTTTCAATTATTTTTTTATTTTTTTTTGTTAGATAACGTTGGTAAAACACAACTTTATGTAATGAGGGCTGATTATAATCATTTTTTTATATTACATATTTAAGTTTTAAATGCATTCACCGTAATGTTTTTTTATTTATTTATTACTTCTATATTATACAATCTGCTATTATTATATTTTTATCCAAAATAGTTCATATATACTGATGGTAAGTTAAACTATATAACCCCATTTTCAGAGGTATATATACATAAGTATGGTAAATTTTATATCATAATAACCATAAAATTTTACTTTTAATCATATATTCTATATTTTTGATATCAATATATAACATAGAATATTATCTATTTCACTATTAAACAACTACTCAGGGTATATAAGTCTGTATAATTAATGTAATTAATTATTATAACAAGGTAGACTATTTAATTATTTTAATAAGGTATATTAAGTACTTAGTCACGAGACACGAGTTATATATATTATATATATATTAATTACTCTTATCACATTCATGATTTTCATGAATAATATTGTCGAAAGAAATAACTTAAATATGTTTTTATTTAAACATGCTTAATAATTCAGAAAATGCTTAAAAATATTATCTAACTTTTAGAAATTTAGTAATTCATAATTATGAAATACTGAATATCGTTGCATATTTAATTCCTAACGTATATTGTAACTATAAAACTGGAGAAACAGTTTCTGACACTCACAAATTACTGTCATATAGCACTAACTCATAAAACCTGAATTTTATAATTAACAAATTTATAATTTATTTCATATATATAAGATGCACTCTGTGAATATGTTATATATGCTTACTATACGATTATTTGTGTGGAGAGTTTTAGTAAATTGTTTAGTAATATCATGCACAAAGAATTAGTCGAAATACATTTAATAGGGGAAGATTAGATTTTATGTGGTTTATCCACACTCTTATGAGAAGAGGTCATCTATTTTAAATAAAGTAATGAGTTGATTTGAAAGTAAAAACACACTGTGTTCAAAATGTAATCTGAAAAGGCGAAAAAGTTTTTAATTTTTTTTATTTACACAAAAATAACTCAAAGACGTCTAAGGTCTTACTTGAAAGCAAAGTAAAAATGGCATCGGTCCTTCGTTTCACAGCTACTTTTTCCAAAAATGTAAACGGAGCTATCTAATAGATAAATAAAAAGAATAGGACGAAAGTTCTATGTGTCATTGAGTATCTCCGTCCTGTTCATAAAGTTGGGTTGTTAGACATTATAAATTGGGCCAGCATGCGAGCCTCCCTAGAAGTGGTTATATGCTCTAGCCTCTAGTGTAGGTGGCGGAGACGGTGTTAATCTGAGAGACAGCTACCTATGTGAGTACAGACCTATGTAGTAATATAAAGCTCACGGATTAGTCCAGTATAATATAGTAGAATATGCCATGAATGAGAAGGAATGTTGAGATTTGATAAGAGGTGAAGAAATGAATAAAGTATTATTATAAAGAGTATGAATATGGCATGGATATATTATATGTAGGTGGAAGGTATTATATATGTACTTGATGTCGTATATATACCCTATTTACTATAGAGGTAGATGACTCACATTAATTAGTAGATATATACTCACCTTAATACCATAGTGAGGTTCACTAATTTATATAAGATCCACTCAATAATGAAATATCACTATTTAAGTATATATAAGGAGTATTAGGAATTATTATTTCTTAGGACTGTTAAATTAGAGTTGTATCACTATAGTATGGGGACCTATTATAATATTAGAACCTATTAATAAGTACGTATAGATATAAATTTTATAATGAAACCTAATATATTATCACTTATTAGTGATGACTAAAAGGAGTAAAATACTGAAATTATAGATGACTACCTGAAAATTATATATATATAGATAGATAATATTAATAATATATATAAAATTATGAGACCAAGTAATAGCCACATATATATATAGTATATGTATAATAAGGTATAATGTTCCTTATATATAAATATAATTAGGTATATATATATATATATATGATTTTTAAAATTTTTCATAACTATTCATATTTAGGCATTCATTATATATAATAGGATATTTATATATATATATTATATATATACCTCTATGTCTAATTATTAGTAGAACCGCTATAGTAAGTTATAAGTTCGCATATTATCACTATACACTCACAAATTATGTTATATATCACTAGAATTTTTAAAACTTTATATTTTTGAACTTCCAGATGGTTTCTACATATATGAATAACCTATATACATCAAGATATATATATATATATATATATATATATATATAGAGCGATATAATCTATATATACTTATTTAATGACTTAATTATTATACTTAGTGCTGAGTATTGGAGTTGAGGATATGTTATATTGATAAGTTTTAAAATGAGTTTAGTTAGGAGGTGCCAATGATAACTAATTATAATATATATGACTAGTTGTAACTACATCCATATTTATATATATATATATATATAAGTATTTATTATAGATTGAGGATTAATATATCTATATTCTGTAGGTATAGAGGATATAGCACAGTATTGTTGATAGTTTCCCGCCTACTAAATATGTGAAATCTGCTGAGTAATTTTGTGAATGTTTCATATATTACTACTTACTCCGAGAATTAATATATCTCTATGAAATGTGCCTTAGTATATATATAAAATATATAACTTATATATTGGGAATAATAATCTATATATATAACAGAGGGTATTCAGACCCAATACATTACTTAGTTTATTATCATGTTGTAGGTATTATAATCATTATATTATATATACTAAATAGTAGTGAAACTGATCGAGTAATTTTGTGAATCGTTTCATATAGTTACGAAGTTCGTTTTATATTGATTAATATATATAATAATACCACATAATTATAATAATATCCGTCTAGATAGTATATGAGTAATACACTTATATGTTTTATGTAATATATATATAGAGCGATATATATAAGAGATAGATAATTAATATATATTAGTAATAAACAATCAATATTGTTTTATTTAATAATATAATAATATTCTATGTATAGGGTAAGTATAAATTATATATTATAATATATACCCCTTCACTCCACCCCCACTCCAAAAAAAAGAAAAGAAAAAAAGAATAAAAGATTATGTACCACTTCCAGATGAATATAAATTCAATATAGAAACAATTGGGAAGATACTTATTATATTATTTTAGTTAATGAATTAGTAATTAGAACCCTATATACTGAGAATATGATTTTTGTATATAAGTCTCTTTTAATATATACAATATATTAAAATAAGTTATATATAGAGATTATATATATAGCAACCATTTAAGGGTAAGGATCTCATTATTGATTGACATATATTTTAGATGTTATAGTAATAAGTATAGTAAGATTATGTGTACATAATCATTATATTCTAAAATATGCTTATTATTTATTGCTACTTTATTATTATTTTTAATTTATCTTATTAGTATAGATATAAATAATTATTATTCTAAGTAGATATAATATTATTAAGTTATTAATACTTTGTATATGATAAATAGGTAAAGTATAAATATATAGTACTTATCAATATAGATATTTATATTTGATATTTGTAATTATGTATAAAAGAATTTATAATATAGTTTATTTAGATATTATAAATTGATTATAGTATATACTATACAAGTAATTAGCTCTAGCAAGGCTACCTATGAATGTATGATTATATATATAATATATATATATATATATAATATGGTGAATTATATTTCATTGTATTTTATATAGAGGTAGATAAGTATTAACTCTTTTAAATATAAATGCTAAATAATATATACTGGTATATTTATATATTATATTAGATTTTTATAAGTAGTAGGTAGCGATATACTATATATATATAATCATATAATTGGTGTAATGAGTCATATATAGAATATGATAACTTATATTGGAAATAGCAACAAAGGTTTCAAAACAGAGATAGATGATCAGCTATATTATATTGTGCGGCTCACTATATATAAAGTACTCTTTATTTAATACACAAAATGGGAAAATGCAGGGTAAACATGTGAAATGAGAACGCAACAAAGTCTATCCATGTAAGAGTCTTATCATATAACTGTAAGAGAGCCGGGAAATCTGAAAGCCCAAACCTGTTTGCAAGCCTTCTGCACGCAAGAACTATCAACTATTTGTTGAAATACAAGAAATTTTTTACAAACAACATAAAGGTTTCCTTCAAAGCAGAACAAAAGACTGAAGGGAATTTGGTACCCTTCGCGTATACCGCCGGTACTTTAAGAATTACTCTTTTAAATGCAATAAAAGCATAACAAAGAGGGTAGATTCTATATATTATTTGTAGTATCATACATCGGTATTGTATGACTTACTATAGCTAATATAATAGTTGGAGAGTATTTATTCTATAGCATAGAGTAGTATAGTATAGGTATATCACAGTAATTCAGATATATAATATATACTTTTAACTTATATAAGCCTTATATATCTCTATTCCTTAATATATATATATATATTATAGTTACTATATAATATATATATTTATATGCTGATTTAGACCGAGTAAGGAGTAATCTACAGTTTGATATTATCGTTATTAATATATTTAAGACATTATATTATGAGTGATAATAGCTTATTATGTAATTAAATAAGTTCCCTAATTATATATATCAACATCCTATGATGAGCTTATAGATATTGTACGTTATTTGATTTAATGAGACACTATGTGGTACTATATTAATATGATAGGTTATACCGGACTAGATGGTTAACCATATTAGGTTAAGGTTAAAAGATACGTGTGTTGACGAATAATATTATATATAATATATATATATATATTATGACGTAATTGCAATCTTCACGCAATCTAATTTGTATAATAAAAATTATCCACTCCTAGAAAAAGCATTTTTCAACCACTGCTGGGTTGTTTCATCGATCCTGGAGACCCACATAGCTAGATTACGGGCTCAAAGTGTTTGTGACCACCAGGTCGACCAGTGGCTAACAGAGAACCGCGATTATAATACTTCCTAATGGTGAAATATGCACTAAACCGAGACACCTCGGAATGAGTACACACACAAACAGTGCAGGGTTCTGAAGAAGAGCTCGTTGCTTTGTTCCTATTAGGTGGGTGGCGAATATTCACCATAAGGAAGTTATCGGGTTCTTCTCTAATACCCGTGCCTGTCGTCGGTTCTGTGGTCATAACACTTGAGCGTATATCTGCTAGGGTCCAGGATCGAATTCCCAGCACAGGGTTTCAACAATATGTTTAGGAGTGAGTATTTTTAATCATATTATTATATATTGATTTATGACAGGGACATTTATAAAGTTTTTATAATATTTAAAGGTTTTATCTTAAAATTAATTTGTATTCAATTCCCGACTTAATAATAGTGGCCAACTACTATATATATACTATATCTCTCAATAGTTAGGTATAAATAATTTGATGACATACCTAATTATTAAAAGAATTACACAAATGTAAAATTACTTGCTACTGATAAGATTAGGGTGGTATACATATATATATATATATATAGTAGAGCTAAGTATATATATAAGTATATGGTATACAAATTATAGAATATTATTTAATAAGTCTATAATATTAGTGTAGCCAAAAGTATTAAATGTGTGCGTTTGTTTAATTTTAAAACTGAATAACTCTAAACTAAAGATGATTTTTGTTTTCCTTGCTTGTTTTCTTTCAAATAAAAAATCTTCTTTGATGGTAAGAGTATCAGGCCTGTTTTTACTCGCTTTATTTCTATATAAAAATTTTCAATTAATAATTATAATTAGATATTCATTAGTAATTACTTTAATATATTAGAATAGTATAATAATGATGTAGTAGTGATTAGAGGCTTGGATATTCTGTATGGACTAGTCAAGAAAATAAGATATTTTAAGAATTGTAGTATTTAATATATATTATATATATAGTATAAGTACAGTTATATAATAATTATATATATTTAAAAGATAAGTACTAATAATAATCTAATATTATCATAAATATATAGTTACTCTCCTCATAAGATTACTAAATGGATAATAATATAAGCTAATAAGATGCTGGCATAAATAAATCGCAATGTTGTTTACAGAGCAAGGAAGTAATAATAAACTGTATTATAGCTATGTTAGGCCAGTTAGAATATTGGCACAAGTTTGGGCCCCTTATTTAGAAAGACTTAGATATGCTAGAGAGAGTGCCAGTAGAGGCAACAAGGATGATTTCTGGGTTTTGAAGGGGTAAGAGCTATGAGGAGAGGCTGTGAAGGAGTTAGGAATGGTTTTTTTGTAGACTGGCGATTTATCTGAGGGGGACTGATACAAGTCTACTAAGCATAGAGCGAGGTTTATATTTACAAAATATATATGGAACTTTAGCGATTTTAGTTGATAGCAGAGAGTGGAAAGGGTACCGATATATATAGAACCAAGGACGAAGTCTTGTTCCCCATATAGTAAGAGAGACATGGACAGTGACCAGGGGGCATAAATAGAAATTAAGAAAGAAAGCATGTGCCATCTTGTATAAGAAAGCATGCATTCAGGTTATTGGGTTGTTTAACTTTTTTGGAAATGTCTGCCCAGAGGAGGTTTGTCGAGTGTGACTCGATTGCAACATTTTAAGAAACGGTTAGATTCGTTTATGGATGGGTTGGGTATATATATATATTTATTGACGAAGCCAAATTGGCAGGGTTTTTAGTTTAGTAAGCGTTATTGTTAGTGGCATGTGGTGAACCATAACTTAGTTTTTAATGCATGTGATGGTTTGGGTATCAAATTATTAAATAATATCATTAGTTTTGACTAAAAGCCAAATTGGTGGATTGTAGTTACAACCAACAATTGAAGTCCTAGGGTGCTTTGTTTGGATTTGCCATGAGCATGTTTGGTTAGTAGGGGGTTGACTGGGGCAGTCTCGATAGGCCCATGGTGCTTCTTACTGTCTCTAATATTCCCTAATGTCCTAAAAAGGATGGTAAAGGGGGGCTTTTCTTTTCATTTCAACATGTTTAAGTCTTCATCTACTACTACTATTCTTATTCCCAGTGTCTGCCACACACCTTACCTCATATACATATATATTATTATATAATATTATATATATTATATATATATATATCTAATATATTAATATACTATATAATTATATAATATTTATATATATATTATAATATATATATATATTATATATTAATATATATAATATATTATTAATTATATATATATATATATATATATATATAATATATATTAATATATATATTATATATATTATATATAATATATATATAATAATATTAATTATATTAGTATATTTATATTATATAATAATAGTATATATATAATATAATTAAATATATATATAGTTTACCTTATTAATTATATATATAATATATAAATATATAATATATATATAATATATTACTCAACTACTTACCTATAAATTTACTATATATATACTAATATATACTATATTATATGTTATATATATACACTAATATAATAATATATAATATGATATATATATATATATTATAATTATATTATTTTATATTAGAGCCATTACATATATATATATAATCCTTATTAATATACTATATTTATACTATATCATATAACTATAGGGTTAAGATGTCCCCAAACCCGAACGAAGATGCTGCCCCACATGAAACTGTTGTGAATCCGAGTGGCCAGTTTGACCGTGATGGTTCAGTGGAGCGTGGAGATTTTGGAAGCGGGGCAAGACGGTACTTTGACAGCAGAGACCAGATCGAACATGAATATTTTGACCGTAGAAGAGGTTATGGTCCAGATGGTGAAAGAAGAGGAAGTGCTGGTGAGATACGTCTAGAAGTTGATGGAGAAGGACCATATGGGTCATACAGAGGGACCTACGGAAGACAGTTTGGGTCTTTTGAACCATTTGATGGTCCTAGAAGGGAAGAATATTATGGATACGGACGTTCAGATAGTCTCGGAAGGTCGAGAGGAGATAGTTATGGATATGAGAGAAGCGCAAGTCCTTTTAGGCGAGGATATGATTATGGTCCAGCCAGTAGATATGGGCATGGCGGTCAGGATAGATATGGTAACAGAAGAGAAAACTACGGAAGAGGGTATGGTTTTGGAAGTGATTATGGAAGAAGAGACGATTACAGAAGAGATGATTACTATGGAAGAGGGTATGGTTATGGCGGTGACTATGGAAGAGGTTTTGGTGATTTTAGTGACCGATTTGGGTATAGTGGTCGACCATATGAATTTGAAGGGGATAGAGGGTATGGTTTTGGAGGAGATTACGGTTACGGTGGTGATTATGGTAGATATGGTTACGGAAGTGATTATGGAAGACACCGCTATAGAGATGATAGTAGAAGGTATGGTTATGGTAGTAGTAGCTATGGAAGATATGGGTATCATGGTGACTTTGATAGATATGGATACGGTGGTGACTATGGCAGATATGGTTATGAAAGAGATAATGACAGATACGGCAGGGGTGACAAATATGGCTATGAAAGTGATTATGACAAGTATAGAACTGACTTTGGGAGATATGAATACGGTTCAGATTATAGAAGATATCCTTACGGTACCGAATATGACAGATACGGGTTCGGAGGTGATTATGGGAGGCACGGTTATGGGTACAATGTTCCCAGAAACTATGAACAGTACGGTTATGGAGGGTATCATGGAAGGAGAGACTACAGCCGGTATGGTAGAGGATTTGGTGGAGGCGACAGTCATCGAAGTTATTATAGAGATCAAAGTCCTTACGGTTCTAATAGGCATGGTTATGGAGGTAGATTTGGAGGACAAGATTTTTACGGTAATAGAAGCTATTATGGTAGGTATGATCAAGACTATGACCAATATGGTCAAAGAAGAGGCTCTTATCAATTTGGTCAGGTCAACCCATTGAGTCAATACGGGTATGATAGGCACTCCAGAAATCAAAGGTATTTTGCTCCGTCTGGAGAACATGCTAGATTTCCACAGGATACATTTAACTTTGGTGGACGATATGGGAATGACGGTCGAAACTATGCTAACAGATATGGATCTCAAAGATACAGAAGCCCTTTGAACTATAAAGCAGGCTCAGAGGAATACCGAAGACGACATTTTGGAAGGAGCGAACCTCCTCAGCCCTTTCCAACCTTCACTCCGCAATTTCCAAACGTAAGAATGTAACTAATATTTCGTGGTTGTAAGTATTTGAAAAATCAAAATGTTGTCATATAATATTAATTTTTAAAATCAAAATTTAGTAATAAAAAGGTACAATCATGTTCAAAAGTTCGTTCCCAAGGAAGAGAGTAAATAGGCTGCACATAAACACAAATTAGTAAACAATATGCTATTTTTACCTTAAGGACTTTCACATTTTATTGTGTGAATGTCTGCATATTAAAATAGCATTTTGCATACTAAAATAGTGCAAATATATGTAGTATACAATCTCCTTCTAGGGAACAAATTTATTAACAAGACTGTACCTATTAGCGAATTATAGTTGTGCCAAATGACTGAAAAATTAGACTGAAAATTATTTTCCTTTTCAGAGAAATTAGCGGCGAAAAAAACACCCTTTTATTACTCTTCTTCTTTCTATTCTTTCTACTACTCCCTAAAAGAAAAATAAACTAATACCTAAAAGAATAATAAACTAATATCTTTATTAAACACAATCCTCTTCCATTTAAAACTAAGAACTAAACTGTAAAAGATATATTCACTTTCCTCTTTCTAAAACAATCTTTACGAAACTGATTTATAGTTACTTGAAGAAATTTTTTTTTATATATATTAAATTTAATTATACAAAAATTGTGATACACATTATTTTAATTCCTATACAGTATTTCATTCAAGGAATTCTAGAGATTTTAATCACCGATATCTCCCTTCTAAATTTTGATAATTTTATTTTTAACATTAAATAAGCTTTTTTATTATTATTAATTATTAAATATATATGGACAAAGGAAATGTAACTTTTAAACAAAACTCAAAGCTTGCAAGCTTTAAACACATGTCAATATAATCAATTCAAATGCCTTGTTTAGCATTATTCTTGTCTTTTTTCAAATGAAAGTGTTATTTCTCTTCTAAATCCGTTACATTTTCTCTTTTTATGTCTGTTTATGTCTGTTCCTTATTCTCGTCTTTTTTTAAATAAAAGTCTGTTATTTCTCTTCTAAATCCATTCTTTATATTTTCTCTTTAAATGAAAGTCTGTTTATGTCTGTTTCTTATATTGTTCTCTTTAAAGGGCAGTCTGTTTATGTATGTTCCTTATTCTCGTCCTTTTCTAAATGAAAGTATAGCCGTCGAGAAAAATAAAATAGAAAAAGTAGAAAGTCTTTAGTATAAGGGTCGCCCATTACTAGTAATAACGCAAGTTCAGAATAACAGAGAGGTTATATATATATATAATATATATATATAAAATATAAATAATATATAATATATATATATATATATATATAATATAATAATATAATATATATATATATATTAAATATAAAATTAACTATACTATATCGAGAAGAGTTCATAAATATAATAATATAAATATTATTATAATTATATTTAATATATATATATATATATATATTATATATATATATATATATTAGTATATCATTATATATATATCATATTATATATAATATATATATCTGTATACTATATTAATTATACTTCATATTATATACTATATATATAATCTATTATATCTATATATAATTAATATATAATATGATATTAAATATATATAATATATCTATATATATGTAAATAATATATATATATATAATTACGATATATATTATATTATATAATATATAATATATATATATATATTACTGTAATATAAATAGTATATATCCGAAAGAGTCTGATTTCTTGCTATGGTGTTAATGACAGAGTGTTGCAAACCTTAGTACGTAACACATAAGTAAAAAACCCAATATTCAAGGTTTTTTGGCGCGCTTTAGGCCCTCAGTACTGGTATGTGACCCTATCAATCTGAAAATCTTTATCTTTTCTTACTCTTATTTTTCGAATTAATGCTCAAGCTTTTTTGCTGTTCCTCCAAAACAAGTTACCATCTTTATTCCCACCATAGTTTGTGCACTGCTCCATCAGGTCGAGCTGCTTTATAGAAAGTGGCACCATGCGTTGTAGGTGCTGAAGTGGTCGTGACCCGCATCACTCATTCGGGAATTCAATGCTTACACCAACTCATCAACCAAGTTTCGTTCTTTCTCTTACTCCTTCTGGAACACCTGTACATAAAGACTCTCCGGATTAGACCGTCTCCAGGGTCAAATCCTTATGGGATAGACCCCTTGACGAGGGGGGGCCATTTAATTGATATTTTAGCGAAGTTGCTTTAAATAATGCCTCTGAAGTAGCGATACTTTTCCCCGGAATTAACCCGAATGCTGCACTTTGATGACTTCGAATTTTGGAATTGTATTCCTACACTAACGTCCATAATCTCCTCCGCTTCAATAATGAAGGCCTTGCTAAATCCAGAGATCCTCGCCTGTCAGTCCATCGACTTCCAGTGCCCAAACGGTTGGGTAACCCTTAAAAGTGCTCCGTCTGATCATTATCATCTGTTTATTCAAATCCGCTCCATCTCCCTGGACTTCCAGCGAATGCATCATTGCCGAGTATTACTTAATTTCATCCACCACCTCCGAGTCCCTACCTACCATAGGACCATCATTCTTAACGATGATCATAAAGAGGTTTTAAGAGCTGAAGGCCCTCCCGTCATTAATGAGAACGGATCCTTATGATTTGATATATCCTGATTCGATGCAACAGAACTAATTCAGGTCCTTTAATAAAAATATTTATAATTTTAATAGTCTTCAGATCATCTTTTTAGATGATTTTACAGATCTTCTATCATTAAATCATTAAAAGCTTTCTAAATTTGTTAGAAATTTAAACCCAATAACTGAGGTTTTTTTTATTTCCTGTGTGTAGTATTTTAATATTTTCATTTTTGCCTGCCATCTATGTAAGCAATCTACCTAGTTTTTAAATGTTTACATTTTAGTTTACTATTGGTATTGGGCCTGAATTGAGGAAAAGGCATGTTTTCTCGAATGACTAGCGGGGTTTAATTAAAAAGTTTTATCGATTTCTTTGTTGGTTTTACATTCCTTATATAAACAGCACGGCTATATTGTTTTTACATTAATTATATAATATAATTATATATTATATATATATATATATATATATATATCTACTATATATAGCTAATATATTATATAATATAATATATATATATAATATATTTATATATAATCATTATTATATATAATATATATTTATATATATATATTATATATATATATATATATATAAATATATATAATATATAATATATAATATAATATATTATCTAATCACAATATTAATAGCCGATATATAATCGCGTATTATATTATATATATATCTATACTATATAATATATATATATATATATATAAATAAATAATAATATAATAAATATATTAATGTATAATACAATATTAATTATATACCTTAACTATATATATATATAATATATATATACTATATAATATATATATAACATTATATATATATATATATATCAATATATAATATTATATTATATATATACTATAATATATATATATATATATATAATATATTAATATAGTATATATATAATATATAATATATATATAATATATATATAATTATATACATATATATTGTTTTCTATTTTTATAATTTGATTTAATAATATTTTTATTATTTTATTTTGGAATAATAATAATAATAATAATAATAATAATAATAATAATAATAATAATAATAATAATAATAATAATAATAATAAATAATAATAATATAATAATAATATAATAATAATAAATAGAATTAAAAATTACTTTATTGATTACTAATTTTAAATTTTATAAAGTTTTTTTAAAATAACATTAAACTAAACTATTCTTAAAAGTATTCATTCAAATATGAGATATTGAAATTTTTCAGAAATCTTCAAGGAAATTTTCAATAACACAGGAAGATTAAGAACCGGACGATTAAGCTTAATCAGTTGCTTATTTAAGACTATTTGGCATTTACATATTGTAAGTTTGGTAATTCATCTGTAATATATGATCAAAATAACATTTGTCATGAAAGGTTTTTCAAAAATTTTCAAAATTTTATTTTTTGTTCTTTGTGAATAATATGAAGAACAGGGTCCCCAGAAATGTTTTGGCTAAATTCTAATATTTTTATTTTAAGATTGTTAGAAACATTTCACACATTTGTCATAGAAAGATTTTTGAAAAATATCTTCAAAATGTTATTTTTTTAATCTTTGTAGATAATATGAAGAATAGGGATCCCAGAAATGTTTTTGCCAAATTCCAAAGATTTTATTTTAAATTTGTTGGGTACAATGTACACATTCCAACAATATTAGGTCTAGGTATGGTTAAGCGATACAAGAACTACCATTATCTACCATTTTTTCCTAGTTTCCTTATCTATCACCTACTGTATATATTATTGTTTATTTATACTGTGACTAATCCTAGAGACTGTTGTCCTTTACTTGCAGTGAGTCACCTTTTCGAAAATACTCTAATCAGATGCTATAATTGTTCAACGAGACTTTTTCTAAGACATCTTTTTTGGTTGCCCTATTATTTTGTGGGAGTCAGCAAATTGCTTTAAATTAATCTGTTACTTAATTTATAAAATGTTTTTGCTTGAGCCTTTTCTCAATATTTGCATTTTTATTTTCTTACAAATTTTAATTTATTTGATTCCCTTTCATAATATTCAGTGGTGAGCCGGAGCTGGTTCGTTTCATGAAAATGAACAGGTAGTTAACTCTTTTTGCGTGAATCCTTTCTGAATCTTTATATTTTGATTTTCATAGAAAAGTTAATTAATGTGACTTTATTTGACTTCTTTTTATATTATATACCTGTATGTGTGGTAGAATAGGATTGTTGCATCAGTCATGTTAATTGCCTTTGTATCCGTCGATTCTCTGCATATTATATCTGTACAAGTATTTAAGTAAGTAATTAGCAAAATATTTGGCAAGTTAAAAAGGTTGCAAAGAAATTTCTGGTATATGTTACTTATTGTTGTACTTGGCTAAATTTGACAGGATCCAATGTGGGTACGGAACCCCGGATCCTAGTCCTGAACTCGGTAAATCACTAGTTTTGACAATGGAAACGTCTGAGCATATTTTTTTAACTTGTCATTGTTTTATAATCATTGATTGAAAGATTTTTTTTGAAGCCCACTTACAATTTCAGCAAACATATCAATTAGCTTTTTTAGCTCAATAATGGCTTAAGTGTGTTGGCTCTCTTTTGTTTTATTTTTGCTGTTTATAAATTTTTAAGAGCTTGTGTTAACTTATTAATGGTGGTGGAACTAACATGGTATACACTTTTTTATTTCTAAGAATTATAAATTCATGAAGAAGATAAACCTTGAATATATTTGTAGAAAGGATTGAAGTGAAGTCTTAGTCTGAAGAAAATGATCTTGAGAGCCAACTGCAGAACTCGAAAGGAGTCACCTGATTTGATAAAGAAATATAAAGAAGAAGATAAACCTTGAATATTAAAATTATATTATTATGTATTATTATTATTATTTATTATTATTATGTATTATTATTATTATTATTATTATTAATATTATAATTATTATTATTAATTTTAATTAACATTATCTGTACTAGGGATATTTATCCTTATCCTCATTAATTAATCATATTTGAGAATTAACCCAATGGTAGCCTAACGCAAGTAAGAAACACAACAACAAGTTTAATGTCACCCGAAGTCTCTTCGCTGATTCACAATACTCATATTTCTCTTAAGAATGGAGTGGAGTAATATAACTAAATATTCCTTCTTAACTTAAGGTAATCGAGTCTGTACGCTATTATTTAATATTCATGAAATTGACTTTATTTACAAGGAAACGCGATACTTAACCACCACACCCTGATAACTCACCCTACTACTGCTGAACACAAGCCAGCCTATAAGTGGCGCACCCAGACCTAAACCACTAAGGATGATACACAGTTTCCAGAGGGAGGAGGCTACATTTACTTTTATTACTGATGTTAATCAAGAGTCACTTTTTACTTTTTAGACTTGACCTTACTGAACATGAGAATAATAAAATATATGAAAATAACTATATAATGAAACGCAAAATCACCAGCAGGGACACTCGCTCGTTCACTACACCGACATAAGGTCGTCTGTCCCAAAAAAAAAAAACACTCTGCTCAGCAGTTGTAGATCTTTCCTCTGTACTTCCATCGACAATCTTCATCTTCGCACTACCACCTCCAAGAAAAAAAAAACAGACATCATCTTCTTCCATTTGACACATCACGACACAGAAATAATAAATAATCAATCAAATAATATTATTATTTATTATTATTATTATTAGTGTAGTAGTAGTAAGTAGTAGTAGTAAACAACCCTCCTACTTCCATTTGCACAGATTGTAGCTTCCATTTTAATATTACCTTAACAGAGTTGGCACTGATATAAATCAAATTGATAATCAGTTGATTAAAATCAATTGATTTTTTTATGAAAATAAATCATATTTTTTTGATTTTTAGGCAAATTTTTTTTTTCTAAATTAATAATTATTCCTAGTTATCACTAATTAATGATAAGAATATTTCATTTATATGATAAGTAAATATGTTGAACAAAGTTTTCAATCATTTTTAAAGTAAAGAAATAAATAAAATTGAGTACTCAATATTATACAGTAATATATATAATTTAAATAACTTAATTAAACCAAATAATATATATTTACTAAGCTTATTATTAATTAAGGTAATAATTAGGATTGATTTTTTTAGCAAATAATAATTAAAATGGCAATTTGTGCCTAAAAATGTTTAAAAAAATAAAAAATCATTGATTTTTTTATTTTTTTTTTTATTTTTCTAAAAAAAAACAAAAAAAAAACACCAACCCTGTCTTCAGATCCCCCTCAATGCTGTTGTGCCTTACGACTAATGGATAAATTTGATGCGTTGTGGTGTATCACTCCCTCAGAATGGCTTGAAGTGTTTTGTCCTAAAACCATTCCTGTTCTTTGCTTTAGACCCCCACGCCTTTAGCTGATGACACCTCTTCTGGGCTGCACTCTGTCCCCACAGTTCTCTCCTTGCCTCGCCAACTTTTGGACTGCTGACTTATATGACGTTGGTTCGTCAATAAGCATGTTGTCGCCTTGATTCGGAAAAGAGTTACAGCATCTGATTCTAAAAGTACTCTTCTTGCTCTTCAAGATCGTTCAACTAGGAACCCTCTGGTTTCTATTATCCAACAGTTCTTTATCGTCTATAATTCTTTTACCTTTAATGGGGGGTCCCATCTCAAATGTGAACTAGGGTATTCCCATGATGAGCAGACTGATGGAACAGCTTATACGCCCTTCCACTTTCAAAAAATATACAGACAGATTACATCTAACTGAGACATTTCAAATGGGATTCCTTTCCTGTTACTGATTTGTTATTGTTCGTCGTCGTCAGGGTTTTATTAGCTAGCTGGCAGTCATTACTGAGGTAGAGGATTCACAAGTGCCAAGTCGCTCAGCTGTGAACCCCTCGTGTAGGCCGTGGTCCCCCAATAGTGGGTGAGCCTGCTTGCTTTGGCGTTGGATAATACAAATTTGAACGCACAGCTTACCCTATTACGGGGGACAAATCACCAGTTTGTGCCTTTCAGTTCACATATCCATAACTCTTCCCATACGTCGTACTTCTAATGATTGTTGAATGTACTTGCAATTGTCGGAACAAGTTTTTTTCCTGCATATTTGCAGGTGCCTTTCACAAATGTCTTGCTCATACTTATTCAGAACTTTTTCATTTCTGTAAGAATTGCTGTATTTTGCTTTTTCTTAGGGAACCTGAATTTTGTTTATAAGATTATCTTTCTACGTAAGTACATCCTTTTTGTTTGTATAGGTTTGCCCGATATAGGTTTTCCAGCATAATAATATCACTTCCACGTGTTGAAATGGCGGCAGCCTGTACAAGAACTAAGAATATTATTATTATTTAGTAGTAGTAATAATATATAATTAATATTATTATTATTATTATTATTATTATTATATTAATTTTATTATTATTAATTATTATTATAATTATTATTATTATTATATTATTATTATTATATTATTATTATTATTAGTTATTTATATAATCTACCTTTTTCCCCCCAGACTGGGATAAAGGTGGCGTGCAATGCAACCGGAAACAGAAACATGTAGTAAGAAGAATAGACAGCATATCGAAAGAAAGCCCAGCATTACCGCCCCATCTATACCTATTAGTGAGAAACTCGTTCTCAGTCAGAAAATCCACCCTAGGGCTTCACGGGACTGCGACGGACCCTCACTGTGGCATTTCGTCAGTTTGGGGGTCATCCCCTTGCCCAGGTAGGCCACAACCATACCCCTCACAAGATCCCGCCCTTCACTCCTATTATTGCAGGCTTCTTCTCGCCCCTCTGGCCCAACCAACATTTACTGCTTCCTTTCAGACATTCCTTTACTGACTCAATCCAATTTTCTTCCGGTCTTCCCGCTGGTCGATTGCCCAACACACTCACCACTTAAATATACAGATACATGACTATGGAGAAGTTAAACTCAACAGTTATCCACATGACCCAACCATCTCAACGTACTTTCATTTATTCTCACTTACCCCTTTCTTCACACCACATAACTCTCTAATACGTTCATTCCTCATTTTATCAATTATTCTCAGACCTAGCATACCCCTAAGATTGTCCATCTGAACACATTGTACATTAGATCTATACCTCTTATTCCAGACCATAGTCTCACTACTATACATTAACACACGTAACAACATACCTCATGTAAGACCCTAGCGCACTCAAGACTTAGTTCCTTTACATCCACCACGATTTAATGTGCATGACAGCCACCCTTCTGCCATTCACAACTTTCCCACTACAACACTCTGCATCATTCGTTTCCCTTTTCATCCACAAATATCCTAAATATTTAAACTCAGACACTTGTTCCAGCTGCTCACCATCTAACATAACTTCACACCGAGGACTGTCCTCACTCACAACCATAACCTTACTCTTATCTACGATTACTTTCAAACCCCTCCTTTTACACACCCTGCCAAATCTCTAATTATTATTATTGTTATTATTATTATTATTAAGTTGCCTCTGGTCGTGATCGCCTTAAGCGGACCTTCTTTCTTCGGTGAAAATGTTGAATCGTATGGGTACAGGTGGATGGAATGTCAAGGAAATATAATGATGAGGAGGAGAGGGGTGTGGATGTATTAGAAAGGGTAAATTTGATTTTTTGCTCGCTGTGACTAAAACAAAGATGAAAGGAAGCAGTGAAGATGAGTTGGTGTGGTATGAAATATGTGTGCTGGAGTGGAAAGGAATGAGAGGGAGAGAGAAAGAGTTGCGATTTTGATGAGTGACCTGTGGCAAAGAGCTATGGTGGATTTTTTTTGTGTGAGTACTAGAATTCTAATGGTTAAATTTAAGTTTGAAAGGTCAAGGTATGTGTGGTTGTGACATACGGTATGGTCCATCTGATGGTGATGTTGAGGAGAGTGCAATTTTCTGGGATAATCTGAATGATGTTTTGGATGGGGGAGTAGGAGTTTCAGATTGATAATGTTGGGGTGACCTAATGGCTGGATAGGTGAATTCAAGAAAAGGCATGGTAAATAGCATGTCATACAATAAGCTTAATAAAATGTGAATTGGTAGGAAGGTGATTGATTTCTGTGAGGAGAGGGATGTGCGTAAGTAATAACCTTCTTCAAACACAAGTATTCATAAGTATACAGAGTTGGTGTAGGTAGAGAGGTATAGAAAGTGAAAAGTATGATCTGATTTTTGCGTTTGAGACAGGAGATTTGAGTATGTGATTGTGAAAAAAAAAATGCAACAATGAAAAGGGTTTAGGAATGGGATTAATCGGATCATTATGTTGTTTTATGTAATATAAATGGAGTAGGCACTATTACAGTGGGTGGAAGGTGATATAGGGAGGAAGTGGGGTTAACTTTAAATTGCTGGAAGTTAAGTGAACAAGGTAATAAGGAAAACTATTTAAAGAAGCGCTTGCAAATTGTTGTGTGAGTTCATTCGAATTTATTACATTATAACTTTTTTTAAAACCGCTACAAGTATTTGGATTGCCCATAAGAGAATGGATGATCAACCCGATCGTTAGTTAGCCTTGTGTTGAGAGAAAAAACTAATATTAGTAAAAATCCATTACTATATGCTTGTTAAGAAATATTTTTATTATATTTTTGTTATTTCTATCTTTCATTATTATTTTTTTGTCCTAATAGAAGGACTTGTAATCCATTGAATCTAGGGAGCATCCGGATAGTCATTTTGCCGGATACGGATATCCGATCAATTTGAAAAGCCGATACCAAATATCCGCAGGTTAAATAGAAAAGTAAACAATATTTCAGATTCTTTATTTATTAAAAAATATTTAAAAAATGATTATACAAGGATCGTATACTTAAATACATTACTCGATTAATTATCAACCCATGCGGAATGCGGTTAGCAGTTACCAATAATCTTGATTTTATAAAATAAAATTTCCCTTTTATTCATTCCGAAATCTTATTATAAACATGTAAAAAAAAATTAATTGCAAGTGCATCATGGGCGATATAAAAAGTTATTTAAAAATCTTTTAAAAATAAAAGAAAATTCTTTGAATCATTTATTATAAAAATTTTTTCGCTTCGTGATAGTTATTATGAAAAAAATAATTATAAATAACAAAAAAAAATCAAAAAGAAAACAACTTAAAAAACTATTTGAATGTAAAAATTTTCAGTTCTATAAAGGGAAAATTAATTTTGCGAAACATTTTCAGGAAAGTAACCTATTTGCGGTTTTCAGTATACTATTTTTTGCTGCTGCACCGAATTAGCGTTTCGAAAGTAACTGAAACTTGGTGGCGCACTCAGAATATTTAGCGCCAATTTTTTAGTTTGGGATTTTCTAACCCCTATTCTCCCACCATTGTAATGGGAATTTGATTTTCTATCCAATAATGGGTCTTTGATGCATTTTCCCAAATTTCCTGGCTCCTAATAAGTTTGATTTTGAGTTTTTAGTTTTAGATTTCTTCCCGAGGTAGAGAGCAATGCATCAATTCACAAGACGATGTTGACAGCACCTGCCCTAAGTTAGCGTTTTTTCCTACTTTCCTCGTATTCCGGTGAGCTGTTGTCCGTATCAACTACAGTTCCCTCTATTAATTCATGAAAACACTGCCAAATATTTTCATGCGCTTCTTTTCTTTTATCAGTAATTAAACTTTTAGGCTTTGCACTCTTGTCTATTACTTTTGATAAGCCTTGGAGTTGTAATTCATTTTCTTTGATTTCTTCAATGGCCCATTCTTTTGCTTTGTGATCAGTTTGGAAAAATACTTCTTTAAAACGCGGTTCCAAAAATGTTGCAACAACGTAGATTTTCTTATTAAAGATATCATTTTGCTTTCTTTTGTCACCTTCATTCAGAAAACGAACTTGTAGGGATTTTTCAGCTCTTATTTTAAGGTTTGCACACCAGAGTCCTTTACACGCTTTGAAAGGTAAGATTTGAGAGTTGCTACAGCTAGAATTACGTATGATATAATTTCCTTATCAGCACTTGCCTCCTTAGTCATTTCCTCAAAGGGTTGTAACACACGAAGTATATTCTCGACAAGAATCCACTCATAAGCAGCCAATGCGGAAATATCATACTCGCTTGCATAAGCTGTTACTGCTTGTCGTTGCTCGTATAAACGCTCAAGCATGTAGAAGGTAGAATTCCAACGGGTAGTTATATCTTGAATAAGTTTATGCGTCAGTAGCTTCAAGTTTTCTTGGATGTTTTTAAGCTTAGAGCAAGCACTTGATGAGTGACTGAAATGGGTAACGATTTTTCTTCCTTTGGCAATAATGTCAGAAACACTGCGTTGTGACAAGATGGATTCCTTCACAACCAGCTGTAGGCTGTGTATGAAGCAACTCACGCCTTCAGCAGCAGTCAATCCTGCAATCAAAAAATTAGCCAATTACTTGTTACTTATAACTCAATATTAAAATTACTAATTGTAAAAATTGTCTTTTGTATTAAATCATTTGCAATTTTTTTTTGGCCTATATAGGATTGCGCAAAAAAATATGAAATCATACACGTTGATGCTGGTTTAAGAAAATGTGCAGTTAGACTGATGAAACTTTCGTTATTGACATTACTTGTCCATATATCAGTTGTGAAGGACACAGTGTTTGCTAGTTCAATATCTGATTTCACGTCAGCTTTAATTATTTCGTATAAGGCTGGGAGAGCTTTCTCAGAAAAGTATTTATGACTCGGCAATGGATATTTCGGATATATATATATTATATATATATATATATTATATATATATATAATATATATATAATATATATAATATAAGCTTGCCTATAGGCTCGTTAGGTACAACGTGTAAGGCATCTGCATGTATGGCCAGAGAAGAGAGAGAGAGAGATGTACACCTGTTAAGGGATAGTGGACATGCATGCCCTCCCATGTGCACTTGTACATTAGAAAACCGTTATTCTGTTACAGATAATAACTGTTGCTAGGAGTGTATAAAAGACTGTTACAGACTCCCCACACACTCCAAAGGGAGAGGGAAGGTGCGCAAGATTAGAATTGTAAATGACTAAGGGCCCGCCAAGGGACTATCGTCAAGCGTGGCGAAGGACTTGTTAAGTAACCTCGGTGAAGAGAGGTCGAACTTTAAGATTTGTGCCGGGTGTCTTTGTAAATTAACTTTATATAAATTTGTGATATTCATAATTCATATTTTCAAATTATCTATGTTATATAGCCCGATTGGCACTGACAATTGTCATTGTTGAATAATAATTAATATTCATTGTTAATAAAAACTAAAGTGCCACACCTTTCATTTATCACGATTGATTGATTGCTATTAATTGAGGGCTTTGAGTATCTCAGTATATATATATATATATATATATATATAAGGGAGCCTATCACACCTTAGTTTTAAGATGTTGTTTTTATAGTTTTAATAACGAAAGAGTTATATCTGTCCTCGAACAGATATAAACGAAACATTTTTGTGAATATTAAATTTATTTATTATTTATATTATTTTATAAATTATTTAAACGTCGTCATTTTCTTTATTTATGATAAAGTCTCTTGAGGTAGAGCAGTTGTTGTTAATGATTAAATCTTTCCCGTAAACATAGTCGCAGATAAATGATTCTATATTTTTGAAATTAAATGTTGACTGTTGAACTTTTACACATTTGAAGTTTATATTTTTGTTATTGCTGCTGATCATAATTTACAAAACCACAGCCCACTTAGTCTGAATATTGATTGATGGATGAATGATCTTTGACATCACTCCACAGGTGAGTGATGTTTATTTTTCCAAATATTAATTTTAGTATATTGTGTTTATGAAATAGTGTTGTGGACAAAAATTAAATCGTAATTGTAAATTATAAAAAGTAAACATTGTGTTACAGTATAGTGCAGTGCGTAAAAAGTGTCACAGCTTCATCCACTTGGAAAAAGAAAAAGAAACTGAAAAGAAATAAAGCCCCTCGTTGTATTTCAAGGGTGAGCAAGTTAAAATCCTATGTTAAAAATGTTAATATAATGATAATTAAAAACTATTCAATTAATAATGATAAACAGTGAAACTTAATTTTCATTATTAATTGTAGGGTTTCAGAGTTGGGTTTTAGAGTTGGATTTCAAATTTGGAGTTCACTTCAGGCTCCGGTTTCTGTCTTGATCATCTTGATTTTAAATTAGTCCATTTTTTGAAGTTGATGTAGTCCGGCCAGCTACATCCCTAACAAATGGCAAATTGTTAAACCCTGAAGCCCAAACTGTTAAATAATAAACTTCGCAGTACTACCATCTGTAACAAAACTGAAATAAAAAGAAGTAATGAACTAAATATTACGATTATAAACTCTAAAAATTAAAGTTAAGTTATATTAATTTGTATATTATATATTTTCTAACACAGTATTTGTAATTGTATGAAAGATTTGTATGAAAGGGAATAACTTACCCCCACAGTCAAGTCTTGAACCAGACATAAGGAATCCACACATAGAACATAGATGTTTAATATTATTATTTTTGTAATTATTTGAAGTATTGTGTACCCCATGGGTTCTCACATGCTTCTTCTGTAAATAAATTAAATATAAATAAGATTTAAGAAATTAAAAATTAAAGTTAAATCATAATTATTTATAATAAAAACATAACAGCATACCTTTTTTCTTTCTATCCCTTCTGTCTATCATCTGTACCGAGCTTCTTCTTGAGCCTATTTAAAAATAAAGTATCACTAATTAAAGTTAGAAACTAGCCACACACCGTACATCCAGGCACCAAACATTCAAGCAGAGTCAACGCGGCAGTTGTGACTCACGTTAGGCATTATCAGATACGCCTAATTTACCTCGCATTTTGTGTAAAGAAGATACATCTTGATCGTTGTTGTCTTCCTTCTGCTGCGAGGTAATCTATCAAATTCCATTCTCACTTCTTACTTTTTCTTCTTATATATGCTATAATGAAATAATACTTTTGATTCATATTAGTCTAATTCTGAAATAAAAATAATCTTCAATTTTACAATATAAGGAGAATATAGCTGTAGAATTATAGGGTACACTGACTCTACCGCAGTATCTGGGGCACTATCTACCCCTGCGTGCTGTATTCTCCGCCACAATATGATATATTATATATATATAATATATAGTGAATATATTATATATATATTAATATATATAATATATATATATATAATATATGATATAATATATATATATATATAGTATATATATAATATTATATAATAATATATATAATATATATATATTATATATAATATATTTTATTATATATTATTTTTAAAAAACCTTCACCGTTCCAATCGCCATGTTTGCTGCATTGTCTGTCACAATGACATGGACTTTTTGTGCATGAAGGTTCCATTCTTCAAAGGAGTCATTCAGAATTTTAGCAATGTTAAATCCTGTATGCGAGGATGGAAAATGGCTGCATTCAAGAACATAGGTTCTTGCTTCCATTGTTTCTGGTTTAAGAAAATGAGCAGTTAGACTGATGAAACTTTCGTTATTGACATTACTTGTCCATATATCAGTTGTGAAGGACACAGTGTTTGCTAGTTCAATATCTGATTTCACGTCAGCTTTAATTTTTTCGTATAAGGCTGGGAGAGCTTTCTCAGAAAAGTATTTACACTTCAATGAATATTTCGGAGCCAACATCTTAATGAGAGCACTAAAGCCTTCACGTTCCACAACAGCAAATGGCTCGGCATCTAGCGCCATCATGAAAAAAATATTTAAAAATACAAACTTATAAAGACGGACATTATTTTAATTCAATAGATGTTACTTTAAAATTTAAGTAAATGATAAATTGATAATCAAATTTAAAGTAAATTTTATAACTTTTATTATTTTTAATTTATTAGGTTAACTAGAATAATTGCATCAAAATGCATATACTTATTACTCATTACATACCTATTTTCCTAGTAATTTGTTGAGATCTATTGTCTTCCAAATTCCACATTTTGGATTTTTCTAATGTCTCTTCTAACGTGGGTTGCTCATTTAGGGCAGAAACTGCTGGTAATGCAATTGCAAGAGCATCTTTGGCTGTCTCCGATTTATATTCTTCTGGGTGTTTTTGTTTAAAATGATTCCATAGTGATTTGATAGAATGTCTTTGGATTTTTGCCTCTTGTTATAAGGCGTGACAATGATCTCTTGTCACATAAGGTACATTCAGCTTTATTACTAGTACCTGCTTCAGATCCAATATAAATGGGTGACTTATTAGACATTTTAAATTATAAATATGATTAATATTTAATATCCTGAAAAATAAATTAACTACTCTTAAAAATTTAGAGTACTTTTTAATTTTTATTTGAAATTCTCAACTATCTGGCTTTCCGGCCGGATAGTGAAAAAAGTGGCCAGATAACCTGATATCCGGTGCATCCCTAATTGTATCTATTGTATTTTTTTTATAACTAATTCTACCCGAAAATTTTCGTTTTCTCTCTCACTACAGTACTTTGTGGAGTTGTTTATAAAAAATTATATTTTGCATAATAACATCTCTTTCAGTTTATTCCCTTTATATTGTAAGCTAATTTAAATGGGACTTGTATCATTGCCTTCGTCTTGATATTCTCTATCTACCGCTGCAAGGAAGAAATGATTTCGTAGAATATCTTTAGAAATATTCCATGCTAACATTTTTGTCACAATGTGAGATTTTAGGAATTGCCACCACCCCAATTTAAAATATAAAATCACTATTTTTAAATTGTATACACCTCAAATTATATGTGGGCCAAGTTTCATTTAGAAATCCAATACATTTTATGATAATGATATATATAGTATGTATATGATAGTAGTATATATTTATAGTGGTATATAGTAGGTGTATAGTAGCTATATATAATATATATATTTATATATGTTGTGTTATAATAATTATTATATATATATATATATATATATATATATATATATATATGATATATATTTATATATATATATATATATATATATATATGATATATATATATATAATTATATATAGTATATATATATTAATATATATATATATATTATATATATATATATAATATATATATATATATACACGCGCTGCCCCACCACACTCACCACCACTACTGCCGGCCACCACCACCGCCGACGCCGCCACCACAACCACCACCACCACCATGATCATTGGGGGTAAGGTGCATAGCATGCACTGGAAATTTGAGGCTGCATTAGCATTCCTGGCAAAGTGGGAGCAGCCGACCCTCCCTCCGTCCCCTTTAGTCGCCTTCTACGACACGCAGGAATACGATGTGGGCAATTCTTCCTCTCCCACTCCAGGATTTTTATATATATCATATATATATATATACATAATGTATATATTTAATCTATAAATATATATTTTATATAATATATATATATATATATATATATATATATATATATATATTATATATATATATATATATATTAAAGGAAATGTGCCGAATAGTGAAAAAGCCGAATATCGAATACCGAATATTCGGCTAAAAGTATTCGGCCGAATACCGAATAATTCGGGCCGAATAATCACTTCCGCTATTAGGCCGAATAGTTATTTCAAAGTTCAGTCATCCATTTAGGAAAAAATAAAGAAATGAATTCTCAAATAAAAAAAAGGTGAAATTTTTCATGGATGGACTTTTGTAGCAGATATATAGTAATTCGGAGGTGCTGATTCCATATTTATTCTCGGATTTGCTGTATCACATCCCGTTTTCCTGCAATCATGATCCCTATTTTTGCATATTCCTAGGAATGACAAATTCATGTGCCGCAACCTACGTAGGCTGGTATAGACGTGTACAATCCGCATATATCTAACGCGTAGCAGCAAGATTACCGCGTCGATATTCGTCGGAAGCATGTGGTAACTTTAGTAACGGTATACATGTATGGATGCCAATGACCTGGATGAATTCTATCATCCATCTGAAATACAGTCGATGGTCCGTCATTGTTCACACAGGGTGATCTTGTATGACTTGTATGAGAGTTGTATTTGCCGAAGTTGTCCTGAGCTGTTGGCTTCGAGTTGCAATGAAAAATGACTACTCGAACCAATGGCAACAAGATGACCATTTATCGTACAGAGAAAGCAAGAGCTGCGGGAGGCTCTTCCCAGTAGAATGCGTAAACCTTGTGTAACTGCAGTGAAGTTGCAGGCCTAAACTACTCGCTATGGGACTCCCAGCTACGAAGCAGGTGAGTGGCGACTGTTTATTGACACTTCCAAGAGCAATTTAAAGTGTGTGTTGTTACACAACAGGTATGCTTTTCGTTCCGATAGGGTACTCCGTACGGATGAGAGAGGAGTATGCAAAAAATCAAGACAGTTTGGAAGGCTACAATATCAGGCACATGGATGAGTAAATAAATGGCGTCGACCCTCAAATGGTAAACATTTGCTCGGTCAGCAAGCAGTTTTCACCAAATACCCCTGCTTCCTGTGCTATTGGGACAGCCGGGCGCAAAGGATCACTGGACCAAAAAGAGACATGGCCCCGAGGGAAACTCTTGAGCAGGTTGACAAGGAACATCCGTACGTGAACCACTTGGTACAGAGAGAAAAGATCATCTTACCTCCACTACACATAAAACTTGGTTTGGATGAAACAATTTGTGAAGCCCTTGGACCATGATGGTGAATGCTTGCCGCTATATATGCTCAACGTTGTCCTGGTCTGAGTGACGAGAAGAAAAAAAGCTGGAATATTTTGATGGCCACAAATACGGACACTTCCTCCGTGATGCTGCTTTGCTACAACAATGATGTGTTGGAAGCAAGAGCGTAGAATGCTTTTTCAGATGGAGCACAGAATTTTCTGGGGGACAGGAAAGCCGAGAACCACTAACATTGTACAGGAACTGCTAGAAAGGTTTTTTTCATTCTCATGGATGTAGAATGATTATAAAGTTGCACTACTTACATTCTCACTAAGAAAATTTCCGGATAACCTAAGGTGATGTTAGTGATGAGCAGGTGAACGCTTCCATCAAGATATAAATTCATGGAAGGACGTTACCAAGGCAAGTGGGATATCAATATGATGGCCGACTATTTTTGGAGCTTGATTAGGGATATTCCCAGACGTTATGCACAGTAAATAGTCCTAAGAAGAGAAAGTCAACCTACCATCGTAGTATGGTTTACATTTAACTAAACCATTCCTTCCTATTACATTCATTGTTGTCCCATATTACTCTTATTCATAGTTGTATTATATGTTTAACATATATCTATCAAGACATGTATCATATCATTGCGATTTGTTTCTCTCCCTTCATATATCCAATATATATTATATATATATTATATAATATATATATATATATATATATATATATATATATATATATATATATATATATATAATATTAGTATATATAATATTATTATATAATATAATATATATATATAATAAATACCCATATTGTGATAGACCCTCTTGAAAAGGAAAATCATAAATTTACAATCTGTGTTACAGCACAAATCTCACAAATGCGCATGTGATATGCAAAAAACCGATTACATTTTTGGAATTCAGCAACATCAAAATCAATTCGAAAACCCCGACCAAGAATTTCATGTTTAAACCAGTTTTACAAAAGTAATAAAACAAAAAGTTAATAACTATTTCTTATATTATTTACCACCATTCACCATATTAAAAATAATTAAAGGAAAATTGAAAAGTTCGTAGTTAAAGATATTAAACTAAACTTCAATTGAATAAGCTCTAAGGTTAAAATGACACAACATTAGCAGTTCTCCATTTTCAGAGGATAACCTATTTCTTGTGGCTTCATAATATTTCCTCCTGTTCTAAATATTC
>JABUQX010065208.1:0-25213 GCA_015478945.1 Trachelipus rathkii
AGGGTAAATCATAAAAGTATTGCAATCAAACAAGACCAAGTACAAAGCCAAGTAAAGTAAAGTTACAAGTACAGGTGGTCTTAGAAACTGCGAGTACAAGTAAAGTAAGAGTACCCAAAAATTGTCTTAAGTAGAGGTACAAGTACATAGTAACTTGTACTTGATACCAACCTGATCTATATAGTATAGTATAATATATATATATATATAGTATATATATATAATTTATTATTAAATATATTATATATATTATTATATATATATATTATATATAATATAGTATAAGATATTCTTACCACTATCAAATACATATAAATATACATGATATATTATAATATATCATATTATATTAATATTATATATATTTAGTTAATTTATAATATATATTAATATTTATTATATATATTTAATATATATAATTTATATATAATATATATTATATATATATACGTAATAGTATTATATATATATATATATAACTATTATTATATAATTATATAGCTAGTAGGGCGGATTCCGACTAACGATTTTTGTGTATATATATTATATTAAAAGTTTCCTACTTGAATCTTTTTTGACCTGCGACTTTTTGGCCTTGGACCTTTTGGGCATACTCCGCCGAGATACGTTCTCTAGGGCTTCACCTTTTTGGAGAACTATTTTTGACCAACTTGATTAATTGAGACTGCGGTACTCTAATAGCCGGTTTTTGAGAACCGATTTGAGAACCCAAATTTTTTGAGAACCAAATTTTTTGAGAACCAAGACAATTTTGAGAACCAAATTTTTTTGGCCACCTAATTTTTGAGAACACTAATTTTTTGCAACCCTCGAAAAGGGTTCGCCAAACGTTGCGCATCAACCCTGTAGGTCCGCCCTAATTTTTTGAGACCTGAATTCTTTTGAGAACTAATTTTGAGACTTTTTTTTTTTAATTGGTCTTCCAGGGTTTAATTTTGAGAACCCAATTTTTGAGAACCATATTTTTATCCCACCGAGCTTTTTGAGAACTCCTATTTTAGACCTATTTTTTGAGACCCTAATTTTTTGAGAACCCTAATGTTTGGCAACCCTAATTTTTCGCACCCTATTTTTAGAAACCCTAATTTTGGCGAACTAATTTTTGACAACCCAAATTTTCGACCATCCTTTTGTCTTCCATGGTCCTTCTTTGGCCACCTCTTTTGTTTGTTCACCCTTACGGCTTTAGCCGATTTTTTTATATTTCGTCCACTCTCTACATCAGCGCACGGCACACACAAACACACAAACACAGCACACACACACACAGGCACACACACACACCACCCCACACAGATTGTACTTGCACTTTCAACATTTTATCTTACACACACACACTCAGATTTTACTTACACACAGATTTACTTTACACACAGATTTACTTACTTACATTCATTGCACACCAACACACCACACACACACACACACACAGCACTACACGCCACATAACACACACACACACACACGATTTACTTACACTCACACATCTAATGACTACTTATAACACATTCACTATGACACTATACAACTGTACACTACCATAGACCTTCATTTTCCATAGACACCTAATGCACGTAAGAAGTATCTTAGGATTCTTATAGTGTTCGTATGAGTATCTAGTGAGTGCCGAGGTGATTGCCAGTGACACTATCCACACTTATTCCTTATGAACACTTATTTACACTTCTTACCTTCACCCATAGATGCATGTTACATTTACCATTAGAACTTCTAAATCACCTGAGATTATCGTGGATTGTTCTATTAGTGTGTCTATATGAGGTATATAGATGATTTCGATGAGTGCTCTAGTGAGTCATAGTGAGTGCAATGAGTCGCCTGATTGTATGTCAAGTGAGTCCAATGAGTGCCAAGTGAGTTCCACATAGTTGTCCATTGAGATGCACAAGTGCCATTAACTGAGGCCACTTTTTTACAAGCCTTTCTTTAGCCTCTCCTCTGAGCTTCGAATATTGCCCCTCTAATATGGTGTCTTACCCCTACGTATATGTGTATGATTGATTTCGATTGTGTTATAAAAGTTGCTAATATGCTTTCCTTACTTTTCGGTATATTTTAGATCCTCTATTGAGCCTATATTACCAATCAAATAAAATATCATATATATTACATACATATATCTTTATATATTATTACTATAATTATATTTCTATATATATTATAATATGTAATTATTATTATATACTTTGACGCTTACTCTATCACACATAAACTATGAAAGCTTATACACACCTTCATTTATGCACTTATTCACAATTCGATTGACTCACATATATTCCAAAGTTTCAATGACGTCATAATCTTATTTAATTTACACTTCGAAGAACATAAAAACTCCCTGCTTAGGTTACACTCAACTTCAACATGTCACAGATCATACCTCCAACTTCAATATTGGATCTTCAACGTTGATGCGTCAACTTATGATTGCCTCAACTTTGATGCCTCGAATTTGATGCCTCAGCATTGATGCATCAACTTTGATGATGATGTGTTCTCATTCTGATAACAATTTCTTACTTTAATTCTTCTTTAGTCTTTGCTACCCTATTTCATATAGATAACAGAGCTAATTTTTGTATGGTCCTCTGCCTACAGCATGAATCGAACACAAGGGCGCAGCTATGCGGCCTTCCGAAATAAGTCAGACGAACGACCGCACCCGCCGCCGCGTCTCCAGCACCGCGCGCCCGTATCCGCCCGCCACCGCGGTGCGCCCGTCTAGGCGCTAATATTTTCCGAGTTCCGGCCCGCCGGTGCGCGGTCGTCAGGCGTCAATATTCCCTGCGCGAATGGAAACATATCTATGCTTGGCAGTCATTCAGTTCTTGTATTCATACTTAATACATTGTCTAAAGAATTTCTTTTCAAAATATACTATGAGTCATTCGTTTTTTATTTCATACTTAAACATTGTTTATTAAAAACATTTCGCGTAAGCTCATAAGACGCGAAAACATCATTACAGACTATTACTTAACACATTTATTTTATTAACATTATTTTTATTCTTAATAATGTTACAAAGTTTAATTACTTTTAATTTATAAATTTTTAAAATTGAATTCTAAGAATGAAAATATTTTTGTGGCATTATAATTAATCAATTGTATTTTATATATTATTTATATTCGAATATTATTTAAATACATCAACTACGATACCATTAAAGTCAGTAAATCAGTTTTAAATCAATATGAGGTGTTACGACACGAAGGATTAGTATGCATTTTTGTTTTACTGGTTACTGCTTTTATTAATACATTTTACTGCTATTAATTTATATGTTTTAGCTGTGATAACTCACAAGTTATTAACATACATACCTAAAGCCAGTAATTCAGTAAATCAATAGAGATGTACATAACCCTGTTGGTTGTAAGGGGATAGTAGCTTTGTATTACTGCTTATTCTTTACTTTTCTGCTTGTACTCTGCTTAGAGCTCACTGCGTTAAACTGTCTAACTCGAATCGTTAATATTTGCTTTTGAAGCAGTAGGTCAGTAAATATAGAGGTGTACCATTAACACTAAGGGAGTTTAGTATGCTTTATTTTTACTGCTTACTGCTTAGACTTTCTGCTTTACTGAATGTATACTCCAAGATATTTAAAGTTGTCCGTCTGCTTTAATGTTTTTACTTTCTGCTATTACTGACTTATATCGATATGTTTTCCCTGCTTGTAACTCATATACTTTATAACATTACTACTTTAAAACATTGGTCAATCAAGTAAATCTAAGTAAGGTGGACCTGTAACATCCAAGTGGGGTATTAGATGCTGTTTTGTTTTTTACGCTTACTGCTGTAACTCATAGTTTTACTGTTCTTTAACTCATGTTTTTAACTCATATATTTATTAATACTTTACTGCTTTAAGTCATATGTTTTACTGCTTTAAGTTCGATAGTGTTGTATTGATGGATGTTTTTTATTGTTTTGAATATTTTATTTATTAATATTTTATATTTTATATTTTATTATATTTTATTGTTTATTTATATTATTATTACTTGAGTGTATTTACTGGCATGTGCTATTGTATATTATTATAGAAAGGCACATACACACACACATCACCACACACATTCACACAACACCACATGTCACCATCTACATGTCACGTAGTGGTAACTTGCATTTACGCTCATGAGACATTACATTATGCACTTATACACACGCCGATTCGAGGACACTATGAACATCTTAAGCTTATTGAGCACCCCTTCACTAATGAACTTACAATACACACTTCATAGTGACACTTACATTTACCATGGACACTTGAATACATTATACAGGCCGCGGTAGAGCCACACACAACTCACTTATCAATCTTATATACACATTTCAATTGACCACTTATTATCGCCACAAGTACTTTATTGAACTTGTTACATTACCCGATAGACACTTTACATGTTACACTTATTACACCACACAACACCTTTCACGATATTCAGTTTACTTAACATCAGGCAGATGGCTTACACTCACACAGATTACTTACACTTACACACAGATTACTTACACTCAATCAGATTACTTACATCAGGTAACGAGATTTACTTTACAACCCACACAGATTACTTCACACACAGATTTACTTAACAACACAGATATTACTTAGCACTCAACTACACACTAATGAGACAGACGCAGCTCACTCACATACACATATAACGTAATTTATTTATCAGACACTTTGACCAAAGGTACGAAGTAACTAGATATTTCTGTCAAGAATTATAACTAAAATTTTATTTCAAAGTTTCTTAAAACTCTTATAAAATCTATCATTATTTATTCTAATTTACGAAACATGTGAGTATTATGGTAGATGTAAGTCAAGTTAGAATGAGCATATAAAAATTTACTGTGAAGTTATGGCCAAACCAAAACGAATACGAAGGCGATTCGACGAGTAAATCATTAAGGTCAGTGCCCTAGCACTCCTCTAACGTAATGCTAGCCACGTTTTTGATTCTATTGATCTTATCGCTTTACATCATCTTAGCCAGTAATAGTAGAAAATAAACACAAAATATATTGTTTTCTCTGCTAACATAACATTATTTTATTAAATCCATCTAATTTTATTTAAAAATTAAAATTAGTCCACTTACTTTATATTCATTCAATGTGATCTAAAAATTTCAAAGTTTTTTAAATAATATGTTTTTCTCTATTATCATTCTTAATCTAGATTCGGTAAGATTGACAAATCCAGTCACGATAAAATCACATCAAACTGCACATCTTAACAGATACGAACTGACCCTCTTGGTGTAAACTGTTTGTTGAAATACTACTTAGGCTAATTAGGATATCCTTTGTAGCCGGGTCGATTTAGGTCCTAATTCCAGGTCAAAATATACTTTCAAACTGACCTTTTCTGTAAAATGTGGTGCAATAACTACGTTGGTCCTAAATTTAGGCCTAAATTGAGGATAATCTTTTTGGTAACCCAGCTGATTTTAAGCCTAATACAGTCAAGAAGGTATTTCAGTATAGAGAAGAATCATTGTTATTATTATATTTTATAAATTTTCAAACTGAACATCGGATCGGAATCTTTAAGCAGTAGAGGAAAGTTTTTCTTACGGCTGATGGTCGGAGTAATCGTACTCTAATATGACCTGTATGTTTTGGTCGAGAATTTATTATCGTCTTTGAAATTAACTGTTGTTCTTTAACTGTATTTAGAGCCCGCCTAACTCATTTTAAAATCTATAGTCATTTACTGTTTAATTTTTAATTTTTGTATTCCTTATAAAGTGTTTTATTTTTACTAATGTAATATATATTTATAATAAGTACTTACATTGAGATAATAATTAATTTCACTAGAATAGATACATCTAATAATTCACTTAGATTTATAGTAGATGCATACGTTGGTTCTGAGCGCGAGTGGTAAGTAAATGTTAATGTCTATGGTTGTAAGTCATAGTGATGTGCTGTGTTAAGTGTCATAGTTAATGTGTGTATAAGTGTAAGTGTGTGTTGTGTGTGTGTGTGATCGCGTGTGGTGTATAATTTGAAATGTAATGGTCTATGGGTAAATGTAAGTTCATAGTGAATGTTGTGTGTGTGTGTGTGTGTTGTGTAAGTGCTGTTCTAAATAATAGATAACAATAGGCATGAAGTAAATACACTAAGTATAATAAAAATAAAAATAAAATGAATAAAAAATAAAATAAATAAAATATAAGTAAATAAATAAAAAGTATAAACAAAATAAAAAACATAATGTTAATAATATATGAGTTAAAAGCAGTATAAACATATGAGTTAAAGCAGTAAAACTCATATAAGCAGTAAAACATGAGTAAAGCAGTAAACATGAGTTTAAAGGCAGGTAAAGCAGATAAACAAAGGCATGACTAATTCCTCCCTTGGTGTTAGTCCCACCTCTCTTGATTTACTGATTTACTGTTTTGAAATGTATGTAATGTTAATAAATATTCTGAGTTAAAGCAGTAAAACATAATGAGGTAAAGCAGTAAAGCAGAAAGTAAAAGCAAGTATAATTCAGAAAGTTCAAGCCAGTAAAGCAGGAAAGTTGAAGCATATAAGCAGAGATGTTTAAAGCATAAAAGCAGTAACAAAAAGCATACTAAATCCTTAGTTTTAGGTACACCTCTATTGATTATTCTTACTGCTTTAAGGTATTGTAGCTTATGATTGAGCTTTTAAAGCTATGTAAAGCATGAGTTTAATGCAGATAGAAAAATGTTAAAGCATTAGAAGTCATTAAAAAAGCATACTATAGCCTAGGTTAGCTAACATCTCTATTTGATTAAACTGATTATCTGCTTTAAGGTATGTATATGTAATTAAATATATCTGAGTTAAAGCAGTAAACATTTAGAGTTAAAGCAGTAAACATGAGTTAAAGCAGTAAATACATGAGTTAACAAAGGCATACTAATCCTTTGTTGTTATGGGTAACCTCTATTGATTTCTGATATCTGTGCTTAAAGATGTCAATTTATTTTTTAAAATAAAATATTGTACTATTGAATATTATTAAAGTGCATTAATATCAGACATTCTGGGTTTTTTCTTCTACATACAATTTTTAAAATTTATTAACATATTAAAAAGTATAAGGTAAAAAGTAAAAAGTAAAGAATAATGTTAATAAATAGTGTTTATAATAATAGTTTATGGTAATAATTTAAGATTAAGAACGAAAGTTTTTTAATAAAAATTTTATGTATGAAAAAAATGAATGACTCATAGTATATTTTGAAAAGAAATTTCTTTGAAATGTTTTAAGTATGAAATAAAATGAATGACTTATAGTATATATATTTTTCATTCGCGGTCGGAATATTGCGCCAGCGGGCGGGAACGCGGGCGGGAACTGCGGAAATATTGCGCTGCGGGGCAACGCTGGCGGGCGGTGGGCGGGGCGCTGGTGCGAGGACGCGCGGCGGGGTCGGTTCTCGTTGACTTTGTTCGGAAGGCGAATGCTGCGCCCTGGTGTTCCGATTATGACCTAGGGGAAAGACATCAATATTAGCTCTGTTTATGATGTGGGTAGAAAAGGCTAGAAAATGTTAGTAAATGTATCATTGCAAAATTAGGGCATCAATCCGTCAAAGTTGAGGCATCAATGCGTGAGGCCGTCATGCGAGGCTCATCAAAGTTGTCGGCATCAAAGTTGAGGCAGTCAAACGTTGGCATCAAATATTGAGTTGGGAGTGTAATGTTGTATATGTGTGTGTGAATGTAAGTGTTATTCGTGTGTAGTGTGTGAGTGTAATGTAAATGTAAGTGTCTATGGGTAAATGTAAAGCAGTGAGTGACAGTAAATAAAAGTGTATAGTGAATGTGTGTAAAGTGTCATATGTGTATGTGTGTAGGTGCGTGTGCAAGTAATAATATATATATATAATATATTATAATAATATATATATATATTATATATATATATATTAAATAATATATATATTATATATTATATTTAATGATAATATATATCAATAATAATATATATATATATAGTATAGTATATATATATATATATATAATATAAATATATATAATATATATTATATATAAGATATTTTGGTTGAAGCATAAGTGTTAGAAAAATACTACTCATAGTAGGAAATGCATCTCGCAACTTGATATCACATAGAATCTATTACTTATAATTAGAGGTAGACTCTTTATATAGGCAATTCGGGCTCAGGGAGGCTAAAAGGCTTGAAAAAAGTGCACTCAGTTGGCGACACTATGTGGCACTCACTTTGGCACTATGTGGCACTCACTTGGCACTCATTGCACTCACTTGGCACTCATGCACTTTGCAGTCACTTGGCACTCACCTGGCCTCATCTGGCACTAAAATCTAATACTCATCGTAACATAAAGAAATCCTAGATACTTCTTACGGATTAGGTGTCTATGATAATGTAAGTGTTGCTACTGGTGTGAGTGTAAGTGTGTTATAGCATACGGATAATGTTTATAAGTTCAGCTGCACGCACTGGCCTCATCTAATAAGCTCATAGAACTTAATAGAACATCCTAGAATACGTCTTACGGTGATAGGGGTCTATGGGTAAATGTAAGTGTTAGGTTAGGTTAGTGAGTGTAAGTGTCTATAGTGAATGTGTGTATAATATCAGAAGTCACTTAGTAAATTTTGTGTTGTAATAAATCTAGTGTGTGTGTGTGTTGTGTGTGTGTTGTGTTGTTGTATAGTAGAATCTGTGTGTGAAGGTAGTAAATCGTGTGGTACAGTAACATCTGTGGTTGGGGTGTGAAGTAATTATGTGTGAGTGCAAGTAAATCTTTGGGTGTAGTTGTGTGTGTGTGTGCGCGCGCGTGTGTGTAGATGTGACCGAAATATCAAAATAGGGCTAAGCCGTAGGGTGACAATAAATTAGGTGGGGTCCAAAATTGACCATGGAAGACCAAAGGGTTGGTCCAAAAATTAGGGTTGTCCTAAGAAATTAGTTCGGCAAAAATTAGGGTTCAAAAATTAGGTTGGCGAAAAATTAGGGTCCAAAATTAGGGTTTCAAAAAATAGGGTTCCAAATTAGGGTTCTCAAAAAAATAGGGTCTCATAAATTAGGGTTCTCAAACTGAAGCCTCGTGGGATAAAAAATATGGTTCTCAAAATTTGGGTTCTCAAAAATTAGGGTTCTTCAAAAAAATAGGGTCTCAAATAATCGGTTTCAAAAATAGGTGTTTCAAAAATTAGGGTGCAAAAATTAGGGGGGACACGTACAAGGTTTGCTGCGCCCGTTTGGCGCAAAACTTCTTCGAAGGGTTGCAAAAAATTTAGGGTCTCAAAAAAAATTTTGGTTCCCAAAAAATTTGGTTTCACAAAATTTTGATTTACAAAAATGGGTTAAAAAAATTTGGGTTCTCAAATATTGGGTTCTCCAAAAATCCGGGTTTTCAAAAAATCCGGGTTCTCAAATCCGGTTCTCGAAACATCCGGTTCTCAAAAATTAAGGTTCTCAAAATGGTCAAGGCCAAAAATTTAAGGTAAATTCAGGTTGCGCCGTAATAAAGGTCAATGGCCGAATAATAGATTCGTCGTCCAATTAAAATTGTTCACAGGGTTAGGTAAAATTTGGATTGATATATTGCATTCAAATTCTGTTGCCGGTCGCCCGCCCACTACTACTTCTTATGATATATTATAGGTATAGGAATATATATAATATTTATAATAATAATGTAAATAGGTTATAATATATATTTTTATAGGTACCTAACTATATTTTATGCTTGATGATGTTTAAAATCTCAAAAAATAATTAACAGATGTTATATATATGATCTTGTATATATATATAGTATACTATCAAGTAGTAATATTAGTTTTGGAGACATATTTACTTAGGTATGGTATTTGATCGATAGTAGGAGTTATTTATATATAGTATATTATATATATATATATATATTATATATACATATATTATAATAGCATGCTGCCCCTTTCGCCGCACCTTGAGTGAGGGGGCACATGCCTCAGAAGGCCGGCCACTGTCTTGTGTTCGACAGGTCGGAAGAGAGTTACGAGCGATAGGTTGTGTGTACGGGGTGGCTGTGGGGTGGGGCATGTCCAGAAGGAGAGGTGCTCGTCCATTGTGTCGGATTGTATGATATATGACATCTAGTGCAATGCTGGGGAAAACAACTTGTCATTATGTGGATAATCTGAAGTGATGTGGCAGAAAGATATGTGTTGATGCTGATCTGCTCCTGGCGTGAGGTTTTAATTTGGTTCTCTTCTGACAAGTGAATTCTGCTGTAGGTGGTAGATGATTGGGGTGTGTTATATGATTTTGTTCATGTGTGCTTGGCGGTTTTTTAGATTGTGTTAGTTATCGTGTATAGTATGGAGTTGATAGCCAAAGACTATTTTGGCGGTGGAGGGATGTTGTTGTTAGATGTCATTTACAAGTTTTGGACTGGTGAGGAGGGGGAGGATTTTAGTCTGATATCGGAGGAGGGGGAGGTTGGAGATATTTTGTGGCAATGGATTAGGTTGAATTGGTGTTTTCTTGAGATGTGTCCCTTCACCATCTTCAAGTGGTAGGGATGGGAAGGATATGTGTGTCTCGTCATGTAAATGTGGAATGGGTTGTTTTAGTACATCCGTATTATTTAAAAGGCTGTTTTGTGTACTTTAAATTGTTTAAGCTGATTGTGATAGTGTGGACCATTGGTGGGGGAGGCCATTAGTTTATATTTTCTGAAGGATTGTTGTAGATTGTGGTAGATGGTGTTTCCTGTGCTGAATGTTGTGTTGGGAGAGGTTCGGAGTGTTTAATTTCGTTGGGGTTAGGAATAATGGTCCGATGGGGGGAGAAATTCATAATTGTGTCGGCGTAAGTGAGCCTAAATATTTTGGGTTTTGTTAGGAGGGTTGTTGTTTCGTAGCTATTGGTTGGAATTGATTGGGTGGCGGCTGTGTTAGGAAGTGATGGAGAATTTTGAGGGGGAAGTTGTCATCTATTGGTGAGTAACATTTCTAGTAACATTGTTAGGATTCTTGGGATGTTTGTGGTGCTGTATTTCCGAAGTTGGTTGGAAATGAGACTGTATGTATGTTCGTTGCGTAGTGTTAGTTGTGGATTGGATGGTAGTGGTGGGCATGTCCGACTGTAAAGAGATTGAAAGAGGAATTGAGAAGAATGCACCTACTATGTAGCGTCCGTTTTGTTAGTTTAATGGAGTGTCTAGAGGGTGCTGTTATGGAGACTTTGGCGTATCGGATTGGTGAGGAAGTTTTGAGAGGCCACATTTCATCATGCTTTTCTAGTGGGGGAATGAGGATTTTTTTGTTGTAAGAGTATTGGGGACAGTGTCAAACGCCTTGTTGATGTCTATTGCATGTGAGTATGGATCTGTGTGATGGGAATTGGTTGAAGCATTATATGTGTGTGTTGAGGAGGTGAGGCTGTTGTGTTAGAGTGATTGCCCTTTAAATCCGTTGTTGAATCTGGGATGGTGAATTTGTGGGGATATTCTTGGTTGTTTAATTTAGTTTTCTCAGCAGTTTTGCTGCATGGTGGAGGGAGAGAGATGTGGTTCGATGGGAGAGTGGGGAAATTGGTCCTTAGTTTTTGTTTATTAGGTTTTTGAAATGAGATGTACATGATTGGGGGTTTAATAAGTCTTTTAAGATTTTAAGATTTTGATGAGGAAATTGCTTTTCCTCCTAGCTGTTTCAGGTTGAAGTTTGAGATTGAGTCTGTCTGTGCTGGGTGATTTTAAGGTTTTATGGTCTCTGATTCAGTTGGTTGTAATGGAGGTGGCGGGTTGTGATCTGAGGGAAGTTTTTTTGAGCTGGTTGTTGTGTACTTTATTGGGGTGCTTGGTTTACGGAGATAGTTGCGTAGTGGTGTTGCGAGGCGCGGTTCTGTTGTTGTCTTGAGGAAGGGAGGATTTGTCGGCAAAGATGGATATTCGTGTGTAGGAGGGTTTGTTTGTCGAATTTGGTTTAGTTTTTAGGATAACATGCTGTTTTCTTATACTATCGTGAAATTTGCTTGTAGGTATTCTGTAAATTGTTAGTGGTGTCGGGGTCTTGAATTTGAAGAGATCTGAGTGTTAGTTAGTTATGTTGATTGGTGTTTATATGTGTAAGGCGGAAGTTTCGGAGGGAGTTTCTTTGTTTAATATAATTTGACTGATTCGGATCGATTGGATTGATAGATTTTTCCCTGTGACCTAAGTATGTAGAGGTGCGCTGATGTGATGTGTGTTTAAATGAATGAGTAGTGTTTTAAAGATGTTTAGTGTCATGTTTGGTGTAGGGTTTATACTGGATTTCGATATGTTAGGAATTCGTCAGTTAGCTTTTTGCAGTAGGTAATGTGGTGATCTTTTTTGAGGCCAGAGATATGGAGGGATTGAAGATGATCTAATTGTAGTCGGTGTTTGTGGTCCAGTTATCGTGATGTAAGAAGGGGACAAAATGTGACGTCTGGTGAGGTGGGTTGGCTTGGGGAGGGATTCTGGTGGGAAGGTTTTAAGTTAAGATATTAAAGGGATTAATTCGTTAGATATGGTTTACATCGGAGTATCGATGGGTATGTCTTCGTACCAGGCATTGTGGTGGGCGTTGAAGTCCTCCAAGGATGAGATTTGGGTATGTAGCTATTTTTGATAAGGGGGGTGTGAGGTTATTTGGGGGTGGGTTTGGGGTAGGGTGGCGAATATAAAGGTTGAAAATGTTGTTAAGTGGTCTTGTCAAGAGTATAAGAAATTGGGATTTTATTAATGCGGCAGGGAATGGTTTGGAAGTGTTAGTTAGAGATTAAATGAACATGGTTTGCTATGTAATGTCAGTGTTATAGTAGGGAGGGTGAACGAGTTGTAAGGGTGTAAATATATGGGCACTTGTAACATATGAATGTGGGGAGAGGGAATTTTGGCGAGGAGCTTATTTGTAATAGCTATGTTGGTATATGTTGTTTTCACGGGAAAGTGGTGAGATCTATGGATTGTTTGGTTAAGCCATTGATATTGAATTGTAATATTGAGTGTTTGGGGATTAGGTTTGGTCGAAAGGGGGTTTTGGTTGGTGGTGTGGGGCTGCAGGTTGTACAGGTGTAGCTCATATTGTATCTGGGGAGGGTTAGGAATGGTGAGCAAGGTCAGGTGTACCCATTTTAAGCAGCTAACACACTGAATGCAATTTAGTCCAACATGTTTTTGGGCAGATAAGGCAGTAATATTTAGGGGGACCCGGATTGCTCTCGAATCTCCCGACCGAGGAGGAGATAGTCTCCTACTGATGAAAATAAAGCTATGATCAGATAAGGTTAGACTTGAAACATAGTAGATCATAGGAGAGAGACAATAGTAAAGTAAGCATAAAATATGACTTGGCTCCCAGCTGGCTACTTTCGGCATAGCCCTCCTGGAGGGGGGGGATGTGCAATCTGCTTGCTGCACTCGCCCGGGCAGAAATTCCTGTGATTTTCTTCCGGAGGGAATTCAGTCGGTTGCGCTGCTTGAAAGCGCGTTGAACAGCATCACAACCTATGTATAGTAATTATATATATACTATTATATATTATATAGAAATATATATAGTTATTATATATATATATAATGATATATATAAGTATCAATATATATATATATAATATATATAATATTATATATAATATATATATATATATATAATATACATATATATTAAATAATATAAATATAGTATACTATATATATATAATATTATAGTAAATATATGATATATTATATATATATCTATATATATATTATCTTATATGATTATTTATAATAATTAATAATATTAAGATGAGGAATGAAAAAATCCCCGAATTCGCATTGCGATTGCAGACGACATATGAGGCAGCCACAAAAGAAGACCAAAGGGATGTTGGGATCCTAAAGAAGCAGTTTGTGAACTGCTTACCTAAGAAAGTGGCAAGAAGATTTAAACTACGGATGGGGAGTGAAAAGGAGAGTATGAAGGTGCGTTGGAAAGATATGGTGAGTTGGGCGCACGTAGAGGATGAACTGGAGGACCAGACGGAACCCGAAGCGGAAGCTATTCCGATATGGGCAGCCATACAGGAAGAAGACACCAGAGGAGGACGTATGTGGATCAGGTTCGGTATGGAAGACCAGAAGCACAAAGGAGTAGTGGACCTAGAGAGCACAACAGAAAGAGTAGTGGACCAAGGGAGTACAACAGAAAGAGTGATGGGCCATATAACAATCAAAGAATGAGGTGCCATCACTGTGACAAGGTGGGACACATTTATTGCGGAGCAAGGATGGGACATGGGTTCCAGCGTAGGAGTGACAACAGGGAGCAGGATAAAGGGGTTCCAAGAGTGATGGAAAGAAGGTGCCCTCTCTGTGAGGAGATTGTACATGGGCGTGAGTCGTGTTATCTAAAGGAGGGAATGGAGGAGTTGAAGAGGAAAATGAAGAGCCAGCAATGGTTGTTTTACGAAGGTCTGGGACACAGAAGAATTCGGGTATTACACTGGCAAGTTTGGTTCATACGGCAATATCCGACATGTATCGATACGCTCAAATAGTATGGAAAATGGAGTGTTTATATTTAAAGACTAAAACAGGAAACAAGTATACGATATAGTGTCATTTCAAGTGGATTTTGCTGATGACCATGTAGTCACTTAGATCTTGCATTATCGGTGTGCTCATATTGGCGGAATAATGCTGTTGACAATTGGTACAAGACAACAACAGTTTTGGAATCCTCGAATCAATCAAGTTATATCGGATGTGGTTTGTTGTTGCCCAACTTGCCAGATGCAGAAAACATATTCATCGAATGTTACACCCCCATGTTGAAAATTCTCACTGAGGGGCAGTTTGTAATGATGGCCCCTCCGTAGTTTTTATATGTTGGGGAACTTCTCCCTGTTGGGGGGGGGTGGTTTTGTTTTTTGCCAAAAAGATTGGGAAACCCCTTTTAAATAAAAAAAACAATTTCCAAAACTTTCAGGGAATAAAATTATTGATTGTGATTATTCGATCCACTTTGTCAAAAGTGTGCGAAGGGTGGTAACCAGCAATAGAAGACAAATCCAGTTTAAATGGTATCTCACAAAGAAATTTAAACATCAAGAGTACTTGATCGTTTATATCGACAAAAGTACGCAATAGCGTCTCTATCTACGGATAAATAGGCACTGAATTTACATCTCACATATTTCAAGCCAAGTGTTACAGGAGGTACAGAGAATATCAAACAGTCCGTACATGCCTCCACTATTCCAGATCCAGCTACGCAAATGGAGTTTGTGAGAGGAGTTTAATCGTAATTGTGATTTCGAATACTGAAGTGATTTTAAGTTTGGAACAAAACTCTAAAGTTGCCGATGAGAAATTGACCTCGTCCGATATTGATTTGACAAGTGAATACAAGTTCATAGTGAGCTCGAAGTAAGTCCTCTCATGGTATTTTTATTTTACTAACATACGGCCCATTCAAGCAGCCTACTTAATCGCCATACTGGAAAGATGGTAAGTTAATTATTTCGGCCCTTGATAATAAAAGGGACAAAAGGTAGCTAGGAAAGTAATTCGAACTGGTCCTAGTACCGTAATGAACATTTCGTAAATAAATGGAGGGTAACCGTGTTGTAAATTGAAGAAGTGGCAATATGCTAAGAGTAACCTATCATGACTTCGAGAGATTTAATAAACCTGATATAAGATTACAAAAGTACATGTCTCCCATTGCGAAGGAGGTGGATTGACAATCACTCCAGATATTTAAGAAATATCTTGCCGTAAAGAAGATGCATCAGTGAAAAGTTCTTTGAGGATGAGGAAGATGGACATAAGTGGGGATGATAAAATGGAAACTGAATTCGATAACACGTAGTCGGAAAGACTGATATGTTAGATCGGAGACCGAAGAAACCATCAGAAGAATAGTGTGCCTTGTTTGATCGATAGTTTTGAGACCTAATAAAGAAGAGGAAAGCGGATTTTTGAGAGAGTTTTTTTCAATTTGAACCGATAGTCCAGGGAAATGCTATAAAAGATTTACCATTGATTTAAAGCGGAGGGGCTTACTAAAAGTGCCCCCACTAAGTGAGATTGCGTAGTCCGGATATTGTGAAATAGTCATAATATATCCAGTAAGACGATGGCGTATTATATAGAGAGCGATATCAATTACTATATAGAGCGGGCTCTAGATCTAGGCTAGTTCGACTAGATCTCAGTCCTCATTATTCAGCTATCGTGTGACGACGATCGTCGGAGTTCAGAAATCCGGACGCTGGGTCAGGAGAGAATGAATGGAGCTAGCTCGCCGAGAGGAGAAGTTCCCGACACGCGAGCGTTCGATCTATATCCATGATAGTGTAGTCTAAGAGAGAAGCGGAGTATGCAGAGAGGGGAATAATATCCAATCAAATTCAATAAGTCCTTTGCTATTTTAAATTCGTCTGCTAAAGGCTGAATAGCTATGCAAGGACCGAGGGGCGCTATGACATACAACGAATTCCACTATCTGAGTGTGAGCTTTCAGAAGAGACGGAAGTTTTTACAAAAGATACTACTAGGAATTGTTCTCGTCATTCATATTTTTTGGATAGACCGAGTTATGAACGGTCATCAACTACAGAGGAAGATCAAGAGGACTTGAATAAACAAGGTGATTATTGTTACCAAGGCGGAGATGGATGGGTTATCATCTGGTTGGATAAGCTCAGTTGATTCAACGAATACTGAATTTTTAGGTTTTAGCCAAAAAACGTTGGTTCTCAGCTGTCTTTAATGGGGAATTCCCCGAGACTCCATTGGAATGCATAACAGATACCAGGCACGAAAGATACTGTCGCTTGATGCAGTCACAGATATGTGAAATAAGAGCACAACGTAGAAATTTAAAATCGTGCTTGTGCAGAGATGTGAGGGAGTCTGAAGGGTTAGTGCGGTGGAGCAGTGAGATATAATCGAGATGGTGGATTAGATGTTAGTTAATCATTCCGCTTTAACAAACTTCTCTCGCTTGAGCGAATATGTCGACCACAGAATGAGTAAATTTTATTCAATCTGATGGAAGAAATAAACAGTCAGATGTCGATGCCAGAACCAGTGATACAGCGACAGAATCCTTTGTTTTAACTTATTAAGTGATGAAGTTTTTTAGGGACGAGGTCGTGCGTGATGCTTTCTAATTATGATATAATAGTGACTGGTAGCCCTGTTCTTTTTTGTCGGATTGATGAGACAGAAATCTGTCCGGGTTAAAGAAGATGTTGAGTACTAGAAGGGCCGTTTCAACTAGACCGGTGGGATGATTTGTAGAAGGGATTTAGCCTTCACAATAACTGTATATCCCATCGAATAGTGTTCGAGCACGAGACAGCATCACTGCGACGCACGTGGGGATCGAAATACTAGAAGATATGTTTCGTGTATATGTGCTCTTTATGTTGTAAGTATATAATAATTATTGAATAGAGGTATATATAATGTAAGCGTTGAGAAGTCACGATTGTGAGTTCGTTAATTTACATTCACACACACACGGCATGTGAGCATGAGATAGAGTATCGTGAGAATGGAAACATTTTAGTGACAGTTAATAATATATGAGTAAATATTTCAAGTACAGAATGAGAATAAGGAAAGATGCTCCTGAAGAATATAAGAACTCTACAAGAGTTAAAAAATGAAAAGAATAAGAACTCATTAGAATCCTCTCATATAAAATCTAGATAAAAATATATTGAAATGTTGGCTCCGCGGATATCTAATTCACCTTTTTCCTTTTAAGGTACCAGCCTGTGTGGATTATCTACTTAGCTCATGTGGATACCTTTGCCACGTCAAATAATTCTACAATTAATCAGGCCTTGTTATTGGCAGTTGGCGAGGAGGATGAGATCAAAATAACGGTATTCGAACCGTTGGGGAAACTTCGAACTGAATGGCATAATGACCTCAGGAACGACTTAAAAGAAAATAAGATTTATACAAAAAGGTTAAGAAGAGTAAGATCATAACTAGAAGTGCTCCTATTACCAACGCAATAAAAGATTAATATCAGTCTGGAAGAAATTCTTCCATGATAAAGAAAAAATCGCTTGATAACTTTTGGAGAAAATAATAACTAGAAAGAGCTAACGAGAAAACTGGTTCAAGATTGAAAATTACGTGTATACCATGCTATATGGTGTCCAAAGATTGGGTGAGTGGATAACAGTAACATAGCTGGTTACTCCGGAAATTAAAATATTATAATACTTTATTAATGGGCTGTCTTGAAATGTCGCAGCTTCTTAATTATTGGTAATATGAAGAACTTCAAGAGATAGAGATAGTTACCTGATTTCGAATGGATGATCTCAGAGGTGAAACAATGATTTGTATATACGACCATGATCTGCTGCTAGCTCCACCTGTTATTCATCTTCCACACAGCGTGTAGGTTCACTGGCACCCATGCTGCGGTACAAGTTACCAATGTTTTAGAATTGAGGGGAGGGACCTTAGGTTGGTGTGGGGGATGTAGAAGGTGAGTCAATGAAAGACAAATTTCAGGCTGGTACATTGAATTCGCTGTAGTGTCAGTTGAGGCGAGCACGAAGAAACAAGGATATATTGATATTACTTTTTTAATGAAGAAAATAATTGAAATATGAAATATATACTGCTATATACGCTAATATAATTCTCAGTAAATGCTGAAAAGAAAGATAATATAATTATAATTGGATATTACAAATATACGATAATATAAGATTCTTACTATATAAATCATATTTGAGCTATTTTAGATAATACTTTCACATGATCCCAAAAACTGTGAGAAATAAATAAAAAATTAAACAAAGTAAAAAGATCATCTACAACTACAAATATTCGAAGAAATACTCACGAAACAGTAAACCTCTAAATTCAAATTAGAAAAAACGAGAGATTCCATCATAACCATCTAGTGGGTAGTCAATAGGAAATATCTTTTACGTTAGATAATCCAATCAAGTAATAAAAAGATAAATAATAAGGCATTTCATATCCCTTGTCAGAACTCTTATATGAACTCTTTTGGATTTTGTATACAAGACGCCCCTCGCAGTCATCCTTTGAACAGGAAGGGTGAGTAACTGGAAAATAAGATGAATTAATAATTGAAGATGAATTGATAAATGAACAAGAGACTAATGTATGTATTAATACAGGGCTTCATATCGAGGGTCCACTTGATTTGCATACCTTGTGATCAAAGATTGAACTCCATATCGTGGAATCAATTGACGCTCCATATCACGGTACCAATTGATGCTCCATATCACAGGACCACTTGAATTTCACCATATCACAGGACAATTCAACTTCCATATCCCGGGACCACTTGAACTTTACATTGTGGGTCCATTTGACGATTTATATCGAGGGTCCAATTAATGGTGCATATCTTGGGACTACTTCACCTATTTAGAAAGTATATACAAACTTCATATCACGGGCTCAATTGACGTTTCTATCTTGGGTCCACTTGACGATACTATTGGAGTTCTGGATTGGAAAGAATCTTCATATTCTACCTACTAGTAAATCTATCTCGAGAAGTCACGAAGAACAATCATCTACTGATCAAAAACAGAAGATTCCAGATACTGAGAAAATCAGATATAAATGAAAATCAAGATTTTGTAATTTAAGTTAAGTCACATTAGATTCATTTGAGCACCTAGTACCTAACACAACACGGTTACACGGGTCTAGATCTAATTCTTCAAAGATAAATATACAAACCCAGTCATAAATTGTTTAAAGAATCATCGCAGGGCTATCCATCTGAACAAGGGATTGATCAGACAATCGAGATCAAAATATTCTACATTATTAAAATATTAAAATGTGTATTAAATAAGTTGATGAAGTCACCTCTCTTTTATTACCCACACTTATAAAGTGTTATTCAACATTGTCTAGGAGAGTTATAGGAAATATTGGAAGAATCTAGAGGTGCAAGTGAGCTGAATCGTGATCAAGAAGGAGTCGCTGTCGGAGTAGAGCTGAGTCCCAGTGCAACTACCCGCCGGGAGGCGAAGCTTAATTCTCTTATCGAAGCAGATATCATCATCCAAGAAATTGAGAAGACGACACCGAGTCACGAGGGAACTTCATAGACGTCTACAGATTGGAGCAAGGTATCTGGTCTAACAATTTCTTTGATTATTGTACCCAAGTCATTGGTTGTAAAAATTTGGTGAGTACTTTGGTACTCACCATTACATATATATAATATTAATATAAATATACTAATAATAATATATATATATATATATATATATATATATATATAGTATATATATATATATATTATATATATATTACCCTATATAATTATATATATATTATCCAGCCTCCCTACTATTGGGGATTAATTAAGCAGGAAGTTTTAGAGATTTTGGTTCGCGGATGCAGTTGTCTGCGGATGGCCCCGGAATTTGGCGATGTCACATACCTCTCTACTATATATATATATATATATATATACTATCTATATAATTATATATATTATAACTATATTATATATATATATATATATATATATTAGTAAATATACTAGTATATACGCTAGTTAGCCCCTATATTATTTGCTTTCATATATATCCACAAATATAAGGGTTTGTGTGAAATCTATCCGAATTTCTCTTCACATTGCATGATAATTTTATCTTTTGATTTTGCTGAAATTGAATTTTTATTTAGCGATGGTGGTCACGGAGAAGAAGGTTCCAAAGTGAAGAGGAAATTTCAAAAGATCAAGATTCGCCAGGCCAATGAAATGTCAAAAAGCTGAGGATTAAGAAACTCTTTACATTGATTTATCATATGCAAATATTGTATATTTAAATTTTAAAGTAATTGAAGAAGCTTGAAAAGTCATTGAATTTGCATAAAAGACAAGTTTAAATGGTGCCCATTGTAAATTATGAAGCGATCGTAAACATCTCTTAAGCTCTCATCTTCTAAGAACATGCTCTTTTAAAATTAATTTAAAGTAATAGCTGAGTACTGGTACATAGTATATGATAATTATAACGGTAAATACAACATGCTTAGAATCAAAATACAAAATTATTTAAATCTCTCGAAGTGTGGTTATTGATTGTACATTCGAAGAGAACGCTTGCGAAGTCACACGCTTAGAAGCATCAAGAATATAAACATTATTTAATGTATCCGAGAGTGGCCTATGAGTGCAACGAAAGAAAACTTAAAATCACACATGGCTAAGCAGAATTAAAAATAAAAGTTATTAAAATGTTCTGAGTGAACACTATGATGTAATGAGAAAGGAAGCTTAAGATTACAACATGCTTAAACATGAAAAATATAACAAATTTATTACTGTTCTTAGTGTGGCTATGAGTGTAATCAGAAAGGAAACTTAAAAACACATATGCGTAGCGCATCAAAATATAAATTATTTAACATGGTTTTGGAGTGTGGCTATCGAGTGTAATCAGATAGTATATCTAAAAATCACACATGCTTACGCATCGCAAGAATATCAAATTATTAAATGTATTCTGACATGTGGCTATAGGTGTAATCAGAAAGGAAGCTTAAAAAAACACATGCTTACGCATGCAAAAAATAGAAATTAATTAAATGTTCTGAGTGTGCTATGAGTGTAATCGACGAAGAACTTAAAACAACATATGCTATACAGCTCAAAAATATAAATTAATTTAAATGTTTCTGCGTGTGGCTATGAGTGTAATTTGAAAGGAAGCTTAAAACACATGCTTACGCATCAATATATAAAACTTTACTTAAATGTTCTGAGTGTGGCTATGTAGTGTGAATCTACAAAAGTTTTCTGCAAAAACACATATCATGCTTACGCATCAAAATATAAAATTATTTAAATGTTCCTGAGTGTGGCCTATGAGTGTATTCAGAAAGGAAACTTAAAATTACACATGCTTACGCACATCAAAATATAAAATTAATTTAAAAGTGTTCTGAATTGTCTATGAGTGTATCGCACAAAGGAAACTTAAAATTACACATACTTAAGAGAATAAAATAATAAACATTATTTTAAATGTCTGAGTGTGGCTATGATGTAATTCAAAGGAAACTGTAAAACACTGGCAGACAACTCGCTTACGCATCCAAATATAAAATTATTTATGTTCTGAGTGTGGCTATGAGTGTAATCCATAAAGGAAGCTTAGAAAGACACATGCTTACGCATCGCAAAATATAAATAATTAAATGTTCCCTGAAGTCGATGGCTATGAGTGTAATCAAGGGGAAAGGAAATTTAAAAACACATATGCTTACGCACAAAAATATAAAATTTATTTAAATGTCTGAGTGCGACTTCTATGAGTGTAATCGGAAAGAAAAGCTTAAAAAGACAACTGCTTAGTAAGCATGAGAAATATGAGTAGAGCAAGCAAGAACATTGGGAAGAACGAAAAGGGGCGGAAGCTAGTGTACTATATGGACTAAAGCAATTTATGTATCAGCATATATTGATTACAGAAGGCTTGTTCTCATTCAACGCTAAAAGAATATTCGAAGCAGTCTCTTAAAAGTAGAAGAGGTAAAGCTCCCAAGAGGCTTCTCCTGAAATAAATATTCAATAGATAATTTATTACAGAAATATGATTTAAGACACCTACGGTATTCAGTGATCGTAGTTTGAAGGACTTGCGTTCTGTCAATTTTTTTTCAATTCAGTTTCAGATGTTTTATTACATTAGCTCAATGCAAATCTGAAAACAAAGTAAAATATCCAAATTTTCATTACTATGTAGATTTGAATGACATTTGTTTAGACGAGATCCGTCAATGTTCAATCAAATGGTTTTCCCTTTAAAAATTTGAACTCTTGCCAGAGAGATAAGTAAGAAATCAAAATCGAAATGAAATTGGGTCATACTCATAGTCCACGTGTCAGATCATAGCCTTACACGGACCGCTGAGGGGGAGACGGGATACAAGGTTGTACAGCTACGTTTCTCTCAGCGACTATTGAGACGACTTTGCGAGACTGAATATTTGTCGTTCATACGTTCTCAATAAAAAAGGCGGACAGAGCACCATTAAAAACATCATGTAAAATCCACTTTGAGAATTAAATAATGGTAGACGAGGAATGGCTATAAATGTTTGTTTCCTAATTGGTTGCAACTCTTACACTTACATTCAATGGTGTAAAGTTGAAATTAAATTAAATTTATTCCATCCAAAATTAATAAAATTCTTAAGATGTAGTTTAAAGATAAAAATTTATAAATGTAAATGAAATACATGAATAGAAGATTTTTGGTTAGCGCTGTTGAAGCTTTTAATTTAACTTATCTTATATTGCACACTAATTTTGTTTAGACCTTCCACTAAATTCCTCAGTTTACTTGGTCATATACTAATAAATGATAAACGAAAGTGTTATTAAAAAAACTTCGTGGTTGTGAGCGAAACAAATTCTCGTTCTAGAATTTACATACGGAACTTAAGCAATAATACCCCTAAACATTAAACTGCTGTTATTGTTTGATCAAATTGAATTAGTATTAAGATACAGGCATTGATTTAAGAAATTTTCCACACGTAATGGTACAAGAATTTTTCGGTAAAAAAAAATTAAAAAAATGTGTATTTCCTCCGATCATAACACATCTTAAAAAAAAAATTTTGGCAAAATTCGATCTCATAAACATTTGGCCATAGTAATGATCATCGATGAAAAGAGGCGAAATTCTTGATTCATAATCGAGTCTTGATTTTTGTGAAGAGAGAAGTATGTGTGCAAACAAATATTGGACCATAATATTTCCTGAATTAACATTTGAATTTATTAGAATAACATTCTTTCGATGAAAGCTTGTTTAAATATATTTTATTATTGTTTTATTGAAGTATTCCATTATAGTATTTGCCGTACACCCCCGATGTCGGAAATATCAATACCCATTATCCTACCGTACCCCTATAAAAGACTTGTGCGGCGAATTACAGGATATTAGCTTTGTAAGTCGTGTTAAAATTTTGTTTGGAGTTAAAAGTATTGTCGCCAATATCAATCGATTATATCGATAATCGATATTTTAAAGAATGCAAATTGCCTCAGTTACTACTCGGTAAATTATATATATATATATTATATAAATAAATAGGTGAAGGTAGGGAATAAGCGACAAAATCTTCTCTTGCCGAGCAGACTTGTACGACAAGTTTTTTACGGAAACGAAACTGGAAATCTGGCAGCAAATGTTTAAGCATATATATATATATAAGCTATATATTTAGTATATATATACTATATATATTATTAGTATTATAATATATATATATATATTATAGTATATATACTATATATATACGATATATATATATAAAACCAATAATACTTTTTTGGTAAACCCACTTTTTAGGGTTGGGTAAGGTTAAATTTAGGTTAGGATTAAGCGTTGTTAGGTTTTAGGTACGTAACGTAAGTTACCAACCTAAAGATATGAACATATATATATACTATATTATATTATATAAATAGTATATATAGATTACTATATACTATAGTATAGCTAACTAGTATATATATAAGATTATTATATATATATATATAGATATCTGTATATATATATATATTAGTATATATAATAATATTATTATTTTCTTCGCGCGTTCTTCTTTCTTTAATCTACCTCTTGCCTCACGACGGGGGTAAGGTGCGTACGTCATGCATCGGAAAAGAAAAGCAGTAGAAAGAATAATGGACAAAAGTCTACAAAGAATAGCCAGCCATTACCCACGCCACCTCTGTAACACCATCTAAATTGTAAAACTACGGTCTTAAATCAGAAACAATCCACCCTCAGCATCCTTCACGGAACTGGCGACAGATCACTCACTATTGGTCAATCGTCAAAAGGGGGGGGGGGGGGGGGGCCGGGAGGTCGGTCATCCCCGGCCAGTCGGCCAATCCATTACTCCACATCACAAAACCCCCGCCATTCTCTCCTATCATCGCACCTTTCTTCTCGCCTCTTCCAAACTCACATCTCCTTCTCCTGCAGACATTCCTTTAGTAACTCACAATCACACTATTTCTCGTCTCCCGACCCGGTCGGTCCCAACACTCTCACCACTATAGCTATCCCTTTACCACCGACTATCAATTCAT